>JBAKGM010000326.1:42710325-42734447 GCA_037177215.1 Asparagus racemosus
TATATATATAATAAATGAAAATTCACTCAAGGGGACTATTCACACAAATAGAACTACATGAGGCCTATTTGCAATTAGGTAATACTATAGGGCGTCTATTTGCAACTAACCATATTTAAATGTATGATAATGACATTGCTAATGCTACTTACATGTATTAATCAAGCTAAAAGATGCATTAAATGTATGACACTAAGAAGTGGATCAAAACTTTGGATATATTTGTTTGTCCACGAATATCATTGTTAAGATCCAATATAGATTATACCGCTTTAGCTTATGTAATAGTGTCAGGCATTCATAAAGTCATATGTCCCTTTATCCACTTTTTCTTTGGACAATAATTTGACGTTCCCGTCTCTTGCTATACTGCAACTTAGATTCATCATGGTTGTGTGAAGAAGAATATCATGGCTTTGAAATGCAAGCAATTGAAAGAATCTAGCCCAACAGTGGGTTGGTGGGTGGATACACTAAGCCACATCCCCCTTCTATCTCACTATCTCAATTCATATGATTGGTTAGCTGATTTCATTAAATCTTAAGTTATTACTAGTGAACATATTCTCAAATGTCCTGCTTGTTCACATGTTTAAAAGTTTTGAAAAGCCCCCTCCTTTTTCAAGCTTTTAATAGCTATTTTTACCATCAATAAATAAAATTGACAAGTTTGGCTGGGGACCTGTGCAAATTTCTGCCCAAAAAGTCACATTTTCAAATTTTAGTTCATTATCTTACAAACATATTATTTTCATTATGTGGAAAAAAATGTCATTATTAAAGTAAATTATAAGATTTTTTTTCACAACAGTCGATCATTTCCTTCATATAGACCTACTCCAAATTTTAATCCAATAAAATAGACAGATCCAATGAAGTAAGTACAATAATGTGAATCTTGTTGGTCTCCAAATTCATGCACCTTTATCATCCTAGCATACTCTCCAAGACATCCTCCAGAGCTAATACCCCTCAAACACCAGTACATGCGTGTGTAATGCATTCAGTTGTTCTGCTTCACCTTTAATATGTGGACAAAATTTTCAAAATAGACCATTTTAGAAATTTATTTGTAAAAATCGACCCATTTACAATTTATTCACCATTTTCGACCTGATTTTAGCCAACTGGCTAAAATCAGGTCGAAAATGGTGAATAAAACTTTACGGGATTTAAAATCCCGTAAAGTTTAGTGCCTAATCACCCAACTTAATCACCTTTTAGCATGATTAATCAGACACTAAACTTCACACGGGATTTTAAATTCTGTAAAGTTTTCGAACTTTATTTTTCATTTTCGACCCAGCTTCAACCACGTGGCTGAAACTGGGTCGAAAATGGCAAATAAATCTCAAATAGATCATTTTTTAAAAATAAAATACTTAGAAGGTCAATTTTGAAAATTTGTCCTTAATATGTTTGAAAGAAACCCACAGTATTCAACCTGCTTAGTTGAACATTGACTATCGAAATTAGATGACAATATTCACCTTACATAATAATATGAAAAATTGTGTGAATCATACCATAACCTGCAAAATATTACGCCAGAAGTTTCACACTATCGGTGTGTCAGAAATATAGTTTCATTCATTTGAGTGAATTTCTCTTTTTCGTACAGAGATATGTAAGCATTAGCACTCATGCAGAGAGATTTGCAGTTAGTACACAATAATTCCTCCAATACTAAACCTAAAAAAAGAGGAACCAAATGAATTTACATCAAATTTCACGGTTTTCTCAAGGCTGAATTGCACTTAAAATACCATATCGTTTCACTCACTTTGCACTTAGATACCTTCACTTTCACAAATATTTATGTGCCTTACGTATTCCAAAATTGCACGTTAGCACCTTCTCTTATACAAATATGAAAATTTTATCCCAATGTTGCTATATAGTGCCGCCAATTTTAAACAACTTAGGACATAAATACCGCGAAAGACAGGTGAGGGTATATAAGTGCTAAGTGACTGAAGCTATATGACATTTAAGTGCTATGTAGCCTTTTCTCAGGGGGGAAAAAATCACTGTCTTGCTATTCTTTTTCTCCATGTCAAAATCTAACAGCCTACAGATCCTTGTCAAGTGTTGTTATCGACTGTATGATTCATCTTCATCGGAGTCAGAGACCCCCAACATTGCAAGAGCCAAGTGACCTCTCATGATATCAGACTTCTCTTGTGCTTGTCCATAAAACTGAGAACTCAAGGGACCAGAAAAGAGACAACTGTGGTTGCCACTGAACACAGACCAGTCTGTGCTGCAGCTGAACTCTTCTTCAGTGTGAAGCATCTCAATGACCTGATCAATGCTCGGTCTTGTTGAATCTTCAGAGCGTAGGCAAGCTGAAGCTACACGAACCATTCGGGTCATCTCACCCCAACCGTATGATCCTGGTTTTAGACTTGGGTCGATTAACTTCTCGATGGCTCTCTCACCTTGACGGAGATAGGGTTTTGCCTGCAAAGGTTCAGTAATTTATGTTAAAACTTAAGATATTACTCTTAGCTTTAATCATGAGACAGTTCTATGAAACAAGGATGGTTAAAAAAGAGCGTGTTTGAAGGAAGTTAGGTTGTTCTTGTTGAGGATAAAAAGAGAGAATCTATTGAGATGATTTGGACATGTTCAAAAGAGACCACTAAATGCACGGATTAGGACTAGTGATAAAAACAACAACAATGCCTTTATCCCACATTTTTGGGATACTAATGAATTCTACTCTTCCACTCCTTAGGAGAAGTGATAAGATTATAATTACTGGAGCAAGAAAGACTAGAATAGGTCAAAAAGATACAGTAGTTAACTTAATGGAGACATTCCTTATAAGAAATGAACTAATGGATATGATTCATGTAGCCAGCCCCGAAAATTTGAGATAAAAGGCTCTGCTGTTGTTGTAGTTGGTTCTAGAAAGGTGTATTTGCAAGGGTTATGTAGGCAATAAAAATAAGGGGAACTTAAATACGTTATTTATAAAAAAAACAAAACAATATTTCTTCTAGAAACACTAAGTTGAATGACCTAACCATCGAAATTAAATTGATGGACTGGAGAAGGTAGCTTAAAAAAGATTCTTTGCTCTCACTTTTTCAAACGTCCCCCCCCCCCCCCCCTCTCTTTCCCCCTTTTTTGGCTAGCTGAGTTCTTCATCTGTTGACCCCTACTATTTTCTAGTTTTCATTTGCAGAGAGGCAATAATCTTGCAATTAGAACTACGGTAACTCAGTGCACGATGGGAGAAGAAATACTACATAAAAAGGTTAAGTTCATGAGGCTCCCACCATTTTTGGGTCTTGGAAGGGCCATATGAGAGATAAAATACAAGAAATATTTCAAATGGTTCAATTAATGATATTCGGTAATAATAGTTGGTATTCGTTTAAATCAATAACAGTCAATCAACAAATAGAATTTTTTTTAGTATTCAGTACCTACCCAAAGAACCAAGTTTTCATCGCCTTGAGGCCTACTCCGGTCAATAGCTTTTCGTCCGGTAATTAGTTCCAACAGGACCACACCAAATGCATAAACGTCAGTTTTATCCGACAGTTTCCCATGTTGAAAGTATTCTGGAGCCAAATAGCTGCATCAACAAGGAAAATAATTAAAAATCACACAATTTCCACACAAGAGGAACTGGGAAGTTTTATCGGTGGTATTTTTACCCAAATGTTCCTTTAACAGCCTTGCAAAGGAAAGGTAGTGAAGGTCCATGAGTCCATGTTGCCAATCCAAAATCACATAACTGAAGAGAAGAAAAAAGTTCATAGCAAGATCAAATTTTGAGTAAGTAAAAATGCAAGGGTGCAAAAATCAAATTCACTGCCCGAGAAATTTATAGAACATGATTCAGTGCTCATTCTGTTTTATAGGAAAAACAAACCTCCATAAATGGTTTTATAAGATCCAACCAGAATTGAAAAGAAATCATATTTTCCTAGGAAACAACAAGACTATCTATATCCAATGATACTTGCCACTACCTAAATACTTCTTTTACACGTGAACCTGCAGTAAAAGAATAAAGAAGGGAATACGAATCTCACTTTGGCAGATTTGTCGGAGGAAAGGAGAATGTTGGAAGGCTTGATGTCTCTGTGAACCACACACTTATCAGTGTCAAAGTGCAAGTATCCGATAGCCTGTGCTACCCCCATTGCCACCTTGTACCTGACCTCCCATGGCAATACCTTCCGTCTTTTACCTGAGTACCGAGATCAATCGCTAGAATTAGTACTTGTTAACTACATTCAGAGGTTTTTTGTATATATATACTCCTTAAGTCATGTATATTTGCATAACTACCCCAAATCTAAGAATTTGCAAGATTACTCCCTACTACACCACAAGCCCACGAGCCCGTTGGCTCGGTGTAAGCCGTGGGACCCACTGTGTGTTGCGCATTGTTTGGCTAAAACCACTACAAAATCGACTAGTTAATGCTACACTTGAGCCCATGACTTCACCATGTAAACACTTCAAATGGCCACTGATTAGTCGATGTGGGACTAAGTTTGGGGTCATCACACTCCCCTAGTTCAGGAAAAAAGTAACCCCAAATCAATAATAATCAACTTTGATGGATATGGCGAGTAAAAGTTTGACTGTTTTGTTGATACTTTTAAATTATTGTTACAAAATAGCCTATCAGAGTTAATGATTTGTTGATTTGGGGGTTTTTTCCCCTCAAAAATTGATGATTTGAGGGTTGTTTGGCAAATAGTGAGATTTGGGGGTAGTTTTGCAAATACGCTTGACGTAAGAGGTATATATACATAAACCTCAAAAAGTAAGAGAAAGAAGGAAAAGACGAGATACCATCAGGGTGGAGGTGACGATCCAAGCTTCCCCCAGAAACATACTTGTAAACGAGGAAGAGACCTTGTTGGTCAACACAAAAGCCGAGGAGAGGGGCAATATTCGGATGGTGAAGGGAGCATGCTATCATAAGCTCCCTGCAGAAGGCCTTGGCGCTTTCACGATCCTGCCCCTCAACTTTCTTTATTGCCACAGTACTTCGACCAACCCCGACTCTCCCTCTATATACTCGACTAAGTGCACCTCTTCCAAGCTCCCTCCCTGAGAATAATTAGGCAACGAGAAAATCAATTACAGTTATGTTTCACTCATCTAGTATCTACAAAGGAGCTAGGTAACTGTTAAATACAAGTACCGAGCTTCTAGGTTCAGCATCATTTTTGGTATATAATAACATAGGGTGTTTACTGTTGATTTGTTGGCTATTTTAAACATAGGGAAATCATTTCATTGCTTACTGTATCTTCCAAGAATAGATTTCCCAATAGTGCTGCCATTTGGATTTTCTGTCTTTAACATACCATCGCATCATAAACGGAGGATACTGGAAAAGTTGGCATGCAAGAGTTGCAAGCTAAATTTCAAAGAAGTTATTTACATGCTAAATTTCAGCAAAATTTCTGGAAAGAGACACAAAATTTGTGTCCCCACCATTTGATCAAGACCATTAAAAAATGAAGCTACCTACAATGCAAATTTCTACTTTGAAAAGGCTCCATAATGTAACACGATTTGCAAGGGCAAAAAGGCCTAAATAAAGGGGCAAGTTTCAAGCTAGGAAGCACAAATATTGCAATAATAGGGTCTGTAAATCAGATCCTTTGGTACTTCAGGAATGAGGTCGAATTTCCATTTTGGTATTCCCTGAAATTCATAATATATTGTAGATGTTTTCAAGCATAAAATTAAAATGCAATGCATGAGCATTGACATCAGATTTCAATTTGACTTTTCGATGAACTTAAGACATTTACTTGCTTTTCCAATAACAAATAAGAATTGTTCTATTACGCTGATGTCGGCTTTTCTCCCATCTTTCACCTGCTTCTTCCTTCTTTTCTTTTTTCTTCTGCTTTACATTCTTCTCTTCTGCCTTTCCATTTTCCTCATTGCGGAAGATGGGCACTAGGCAATTCTCCGATGACCATCCTACTATTTCCCAAGAAAGTTCATTCATGTAAGGATACCTTAGAACTTAATTGAAGACCAATGCCTTGCCAATGTAGCAATGCACTTTTCTAAAACCTATGTGTAAAGATCTTGTACAAGATTTTACATCAATTTTAAAACACAGAGTTTAGTTAAATGACTGAGAATAAAAAAGAAAAACCAATAATGAAAACCACAACAACAGAAACTATGAGAGGGAAGAAAATACTACTGTAGGTACAGAAATTTCACTTGTGAAGTGCCTAAACATTAATTTACTTTCTCCAAGTACAGCAATAAGTGCGAATGAAATAAAACTTCTTCCTACCTTAACATTTTCACATGGATTATTTCATAGCACATCTTAATATTAATGCTACGATGTGCAAACTTTGAACTTGTGGCGAGGCTTAGGCATCGTTTTAGTTCTAACATATCCTTGCATGTCGAGGTCCTTTCTACAGGCTGGAACCTAGGCTTCATCTTGTATACTAGTATTTTTTTCTAGTAGCTTGCCATTTAGATGCATGATCATCACAATTTGAAGCTAGATTACTAAAATGTAAAAGTTACGACGACAGTTGAGAATTATAACTTCATATTCACACACACACATGTAAAACAAACAACGCTAGTATTCAATCCTACAAAATCTCAACCAGGTTTCAGCATTTCAACACCAATATCGTACTAGAGAACTGAAAACCAACACTTGCAATCACCAGAACGTGTACTTCAATATCAACGTTAACACAACAAATTACCTCTTGAAAAATTTCGGGTTGCAGCCCGAATCTGCGAATAACTAAACCTCACAAGCAACCCCGCCACTGGCGAAATGCTCTTCTCCAAAGACTCAAGCCTCCTCCATTTCTGCCTCTCTCTCAACTCCACCTCCCCTTCTTCATCCCCTTCTCTTTTTCCAATCTCCACCCCCTCATCCTCCAAATTTACAAGCAGCACCACGGCGGCCCCCTCCGCCACCACCCCAGGCCCCACCCCCACCTCCTCGGCCTCCGCCTGCGACCCGAAGCTGAACCTAAACGAAGAATGCACAGATTGAGGCTCATCCTCACTCTCTCCCCTCTCTCCTCCATCCTTAGCCAATAACAATGATTTGTTCTCCACCCCACCATCAACTTCCTCCTCTCTCCTCTTCCTCCTCTTCAACCAACCCTTTTTTCTGAAAATAGACAGGATTAAGCTCAGACCCATCACCATTTTTCGATACCTCTCCTCCTCTTCTCCCTCTACAAGCTCATTTCTTGCTCTTTCTCCCTCCACTGATCTTGGGTTGATGCCAATGATGCTATGGTAGCAACCCATTTGGCCAAAAGACCGAAAAATGAAAGCATAAAGGGGAAAGCTCGGGCCTTTGATGCCGCTGCTGGTTATATTCTCTTTTCGCAGGCTTTAGCTTTGCTTGTGGGTGGAGAAATTGTTTAAAAAGAGAGTAAAAATTGGTGTTTCTTTTTTCTTTTTTCTTTTTTTTTCCTTCTCTTTCCTGTTCATCTGGCATCAGTAGCAATAAATGCGTTTTAAATTTTTTTTCATTAATAGGGGGTTGCCTGAGGTGTGGAGGATTATTGGATTATTCTAAAAAGGGTAAGTAGATTTGAACTGAAATTTTTGTATTAATTGGGGATAATGAATGAGAAAGCTAACATGGTGGTATTTGTATTAATATTAATATGAAAGAATGTGAAATCTTTGTATGTAAACACTTAATTTGCTCCCATATTAATGGTCACATGAGGCCACATGGGATGAATGTGGTCTATTTAGATTGGGTTGAGAGATTCGGTTTTTTATAGGGAAACTTTCTTAATACTCCCTCCAACTTTTCATGCTGCCAAATAGCACACTTAAATTTTCATTATGAAAATAATTATACTCATAAGACACTAATTATTACGGCTTTGATTTTTTTTATCAACTATGTAAATGCATTTTTACGACAGATTGAAAAACTTGATTAACCCATGCTGAGCGCATGAAATCGATTGCCCCAGATCTGAAGTATCTCATCACCTAGTATAAATTAATCTACAATACATGTAGATATCATCTCGATATCACATTGAAATTGTCATATTTTCTTTTATTTGAACATGATATACCTTTATGAAATAACATTCTCATATACGGGGAAAAAATTCTTCTTTTGTTTTTGGCTTTGAAGTCACATGCTATATTAAGTGTCTTTCTCAACTTCCTTGTTTGCACAATGAAAGTTTAGAGAGGTAAATCAGAATTCTGAAATTTAAAACTGGTATTAAATGGAGAAATTATTTAAATAGAGTTAGAGTGCTTTCCATAAATTTCCCTCCCCTATACAAGTATTATTGAGTATAATAAACAAGAAAAAAATGGGCTAAAACCAATCAATCTCAGTTCTCACGTGAGAGAATAAAGACACAAGCGTGAGGTTTGGTGAACTTCTCCCACCCGCTTAAAACCAACTGCTACTCACGTCACGTACGTCACGTGCACGTGTATGATGACTTGAGAGCCGTGATTACTTAAAATATAACAAACAGTATTAGTCATTGATTAGCAATTAATCTTTTCATGGGGAACTGATATTACAAGGGAGCAGGCTGCCTATTTCTATGGACCTAGTAACATGCACTCTAAACTCATTTAATTTAAAATTTTAATTAATCACTTGATAATATGATCTGATATCTAGGTGAATGATTAGGTGTATGACACTCTCCTTAGTGAGAGAAGCAAGGTATCATTAAGGAATTAATAGAAGAAGCAAGTAGAAGATAAATGATTAGAATAAGAAAGTAGTTAAGTTGCTTGTGCAAAACTTTAGATGGTCATTGTACATGTCTCATAAACTCTTGTTTCCTACTTATCGTGGGGAGGAGGGGGAAAAAAAGTTCCCTAGGTGAAATAACGGTCCACAAATTTTTTTGTATTGTTAGAATGTTTAATATTTTTCTTTTCTTGTGATTTTTGATAATGAAGTATTCTTGATTTTGACAAGTTAGGCTCTTCATAACCAAAGCAAAAGTTTGAACTACACATCATACTAAACTACCTATAAGTTTCTAGAAGCTTTTGAACTTAAAAACTTGTGATTTTGGACTATGGAATTGAATTCCTTTGATGATTGCCATTTTTCCACTCCCCTTCACATTCATCTTTGGCTTGTTACGTGGCAAAAGCCCAACTCAGCATCTTTCCTTGGAAAAAGAAAAAGAAAAAGAAAAACTCAGCATCGATCTCTCTCTCTCTCTCTCTCTCTCGCGTATGATCTAATTGTCACCTAACCAACGAAGAATAATATAA
The DNA here is from genome assembly GCA_037177215.1 of Asparagus racemosus. Lineage (NCBI taxonomy): Eukaryota > Viridiplantae > Streptophyta > Magnoliopsida > Asparagales > Asparagaceae > Asparagus > Asparagus racemosus. Next base: position 42,719,602 of record JBAKGM010000326.1, read on the forward strand.
CTCCATATGAGATTAAGTTGTCGATTAACTAACTAAATAGAACCATGACGGGTAGGTAATAACTAATGTACTATGCTTCGGAAATGCACCGATATCGAAACTGTCATTAGAAAATTTAATCTCCAAAGAGAATTGGCAAGATTAATTGTAACTATGTTAAAATCATATCTGTCTTCTTCTCAAAATAAATAAATTTCTGCCTCTTATCCGACTTTTGAACGTCATCTGTAACTCACGACATGCAACTCTTATACAATATTCTAGTTTAAAGAATCTTAAACTCTTTACGATATTCTACTGTAGAGTAATCTGTAACTCTTTATGAGATGTAATTAATTTCATGAGCTATAACTCGTGATTTTTTGCTATTTTTAGTCGTTTTGACTCTTTTGCAAATAACTTCACAATGGTCAAAATTCATGATTCTGTGAGCTATAACCCATAAATTTTCACAATTTTTAGTCATTTTGATCTATTGGTAAATAATTTTGCGGGGAACAAAATTTATGATTTCATGAGCTATAATGCATAATTATTGACCATTTTTAGTCTGTTGGCAAATAATTTCGCAGATACCAAAATTCACGATTTCATGAACCACAACTCATAATTTTTAAACTATTTTTAGTCTTTTTGATATGTTGGCAAATAATTTCGCGGAGGTCAAAATTAATGATTTTATGAGTTAACCCATGATTTTTTACTATTTTTAATTGTTTCCACCCGTTGGCGAATAATTTCACGAAGGCCAAAATTCAAGATTTGATGAGCTATAACTCATGATTTTTGCCCATTTTTAGTCCTTTCGACCTGTTAACAAAGCGGTGGCCAAAATTCAAGATTTGTTGAGCTTTAGCCCATTATTTTTAGCTATTTTTACTCATTTCGACCCATTAGCAAATAATTTTGTTGAGGCCAAAATTCTTAATTTCGTGAGCTATTACCCACGACTATTGACCATTTTTAGTCATTTCGACCCATTTGTAAATAATTTTACGGTGGCCAAAATTCACAATTTGATGAGTTATAACCTATAATTTTTGGCTAGTTTTAGTTATTTTTATTTATTGGTAAATAATTTTGCAGAGGCCCGAATTCATGATTTTGTGAGCTATAACCCACGATTATTGACTATTTTTAGTCGTTTCGACCCATTGAGAAATAATTTCGTGGAGGTCAAGATTCATGATTTCCTGAGCAAATAATTTTTGGTCATTTTAAGTTGTTTCAACCTGTTGATGAATAATTTTTGGCTATTTTTAGTTGTTCTGACCCATCGAAAAATAATTTTGCATAGGCCTAAATTTACGATTGATTGAGCTATAACTGCTAATTTTTGGCCATTTTTAGTTGTTTCAACTCATTGGCAAATACTTTCATGATGGCCAAATTAAAATTTTTAGTCGTTTCGACTCGTTGACAAATAATTTCGCAGAGTAAAAAAATTTATGATTTTATGAGTTATAACAACCGATTTTTGGTCACTCATAGTAGTTTTAACCCATTAGCAAATAATTTAACAATATCTGAAATTCATGATTTCATGAGCTATAATCCATGATTTTTGGCCATTTTTAGTCGTTTCGACATATTGGCAAAAAAAATTTTGATGGCTAAAATTCACGATTTCTGGAGCTATAACCCATGATTATTGGCTATTTTTAGTAGTTTTGATTCATTAGCAAATAATTTTGCAACATCTAAAATTCATAATTTCATGAGCTATAATTAACCCATAAAATTTAGTTATTTTTTAATCATTTCAACCCATTGACAAATAATTTCGCGGTGGTCAAAATTCACAATTTCGTGAGTTATAACCCATATTTTTAGCTATTTTTTAGTCATATTGACCCATTGGCAAATAATTTCGCGGTGGCCAAAAATCACTAAACCGTGAGCTATAACCATAATTTTTGGCTATTTTTTAGTCGTTTCGACCTATTGACAAATAATTTCTTAGTTGCCAAATTTCAAGATTTCATGAGCTACAATCCATGATTTTTGTCCATTTTCTAGTTGTTTCGACCCATTGGCAATCAATTTCAGGGAGACTAAAATTCAATTTACTATGAGTTATAACCCACGATTTTTGGTCTTTTTTAGTTGTATCGACCCATTCGCAAATAATTTTACTGTGGTAAAATTTCGCGATTTCATGAGCTATAACCCACGAGTTTTAGCTATTTTTAGCTTTTTTGACCCATTGGTAAAAGAATTCGCGGAGTCCTAAATTCACAGTTTCGTGAACTATGACCTGCGACATTTGACCAATTTTAGTCGTTTCAACTTGTTGCAAATAAGTTTGCAAAGACCAGAATTCGTGATTTTATGAGCTATAACTAATAATTTTTATCCATTTTTAGTTGTTTCGACCTATTGGCAACTAATGTTACGGATGAAAAAAATTCAAACTTTTGTGAGCTATAGCCCACATTGTTTGACCATATTTAGTTGTTTCAATCCATTGGTAAATAATTTTGCGGACGAAAAAATTCAAGATTTCATGAGCTATAACTAATAACTTTTATCATTTTTAGTCATTTCGATCCATTAGCAAAATAATTTTATGGAGTCCAAATTTCACTATTTCTTGGGTTATAGCCCACAATTTTAACCATTTTTTTTCATTTATACCCATTGACAAATGATTTCATGAGGTATAAAATTCACGATTTCAAGAGCTATTACCCACGGTTTTTCTTGCTATTTTTAGAGGTTTCGACCAATTTGCAAATAATTTTTTGAAGGCTAAAATTCACAATTTCATAAACTTTAACATATGATTTTTGGCAAGTTTTAGATTTTTTGACTCTTTGGAAAAAAATCTCAATGGCCAAAATTCATGATTTCAGGAGGTATAACCGATGATTTTTTACCATTTTTAGTCATTTCAACCCATGGGTCAATAATTTCGTAGAGTCTAAAATTCACTATTTTATGAGCTATAATCCATGACTTTTAGCCATTTTTAGCCACTCGACCCATTGGTAAAAGATTTCACAGGGTCCTAAATTCACAGTTTAATGAGCTGTGACTTGCGATTTTTGACAAATTTTAGTCATTTCAACCTATTGGTAAATAATCTTGCAAAGACTAAAATTCACGATTTCATGAGTTATAACTAATGATTTTTTTACATTTTTAGTTGTTTCGATCTGTTAGCAAATAATTTTATGAAGGAAAAATTCAAAATTTTGTGAGTTATATCTCATGTTTTTTAAACATTTTTAGCCATTTCGGCCCATTAGTAAAAAATTTTGTGGAGGAAAAAAATTCAAGATTTCATGAGCTATTACTAATAATGTTTTTCTATTTTTATTTATTTTGACCCATTAGCAAATAATTTTTCAGAGTCCAAATTTCACGATTTTGTGAGTTATAACACACAATATTTGGCCATTTTTTCATCAATATACCCATTGGCAAATAATTTCGCAAGGTATAAAATCACGATTTCATGAGACGTAACCCATAATTTTTTACTATTTTTAGTGGTTTCAACCCATTGGCGAATAATTTTTAGAGGCCAAAATCAAGTTTCATGAGCGGCAACCCATGATTTTTGGCTAGTTTTAGACATTATTCCTCTTTGGCAAAAAAACTTGTAGTGGCCAAAATTCATGAGTTTGGGAGCTATAATCCATATTTTTGGTCATTTTTAGTCATTTCGACCCATGGGCAAATAATTACATGAAGTCCAAAATTAACTATTTCATGAGCTATAATTCACGATTATTGGCACTTTTGAGTCATTTCGACCTATTGAAAAATAATTTTGCAGTCCAAAGTTCACTATTTCAAGTGCTATAACCCACAATGTTTGACCATTTTTAGTCATTTCGATCCATTGCTAAATAATTTTGTGGAGATAAAAGTTCACGATTTCATGAGACATAACCCATGATTTTTGGCCAATTTTAGTCACATTGGCCTAAGGGAAATAATTTCGTGGAGGCCAAATTTCACAATTTCATGAGGTATAACCGATGATTTCTAGATATTTTTAGCCATTTCAATCCATTGCCAACTAATTTAGTGGTTGCTAAAGTTTAGGAATTCATGAGTTATAATCCATGATTTTTAACCATTTTTAGTTGTTTTGACCAATTGGTAAGTAATTTCTTAGAGTAAAGAATTCATGATTTCATGGGCTAAAACTCACAATTTTGGGCATAGTTTAGTTGTTTCGACCCGTTGAAAAATAATTTCAGGGAAGCCGAACTTAACAATTTCATACAACTTTTGGCCATTTTAGTTGTTTCGACCCATTAGAAAATAATTTTGTGCATGCCAGAATTCACGATTTTATGAGCTATCTCCTAATATTTTTTTACTATTTGTAGTCATTACGAGCCATTGTCAAATAATTTTGTAGACTCTAAAATTCACGATTTCATGATAACTCCCAATTATTAGCCATTATTAGTCATTTTGACCCATTGGTAAATAATTTTATTGAGATCAAAGTTCACGATTTTGTGAATTATAACCAATGATTTTTGGCTATTTTTAATTGTTTTGACCCAAGAGAAAAAAATTTTGCGAAGGCCAAAATTCATGATTTTATGAGCTATAACCCATGTTTTTTGTTCATTATTAGTCATTTTGACCTAGTGGCAAATAATCTCGTGTAGGCCAAAATTCAAGTATTTCATGAGCTATATAACCCATCATTTTTAGCCGTTTTTAGTTGTTTCAACTAATTTGTAAATAATATTATGTAGTCCTAAATTCACAATTTCAAGAGCTATAACTCCCAATTTTAGCTATTTTTAGTTGTTTCAATCCATTGGCAAATACCTTTGTGGAGGCAAAAACTGACAATTTCATGATCATAACCCACGATTTTTGGGTATTTTTAGTTGTTTTGACCTCGTTGGCAAATAATTTCGTGAAGGCTAGAATTCACGATTTCGTTAGCCATAACCTACAATTTTTAGCCATTTTCAATTATTTTGATCCCTTGGTAAATAATTTTGTGGAGTCCATCATTTTTTGCTATTTTTAGTCGTTTTGATCCCTTATGAAATAATTAAGAATCGACCAAAATTAACAATTACGTGAGCTGTAACTGATAATTTTTAGCTATTTTTAGTTGTTTTGACCCGTTGGTAAATAATTTCACGAAGGCCATAATTTCATGAGCTATAACCATGATTTTTGACTATTTTTACTAGTTTCAATGCGTAGGCAAATAATTTTGAGGAAGAGGAAGACAAAATTTATGATTTCACGAGTTATAACTTATGATTTTTGGCCATTTTTAGTCATTTCGGCCCATTGACAAATAATTTCAGGTAGCTAAAGTTCACAATTTTGTGATCTTTAACCCATGATTTATTTTTCCAAGTTTTGTCGTTTCACCCCATTGGTTAATAATTTTATAGAGCCCAAAATTCATGATTTCAAGAGCTATAAACAATAATTTTTTCTATTTTTAGTTATTTCGACCCATTGGCAAATAATGTTGCGGAGTCTAAATTTCTTAATTTCATGAGTTCTAACCCATGATTATTGGCTATTTTTTGTTAGTTTGACCATTTGATAAATAATTTCGTAAAGTTTAAAATTCTCAATTTCATGAGCTATAACCCATGATTTTTGGCCATTCTTAGTGGTTTCGTCCTGTTAGCAAATAATTTCCCACATACAAAAATTCACAATTTCATGAGCTATAACCCATGATTTTTTGTCACTTTTTGTCAATTCGGCCCACCGCCAAACAAATTCGTGATTGCCAAAATTCATGACTTCGTGAGCTATATCCTATGATTTTTTGCCATTTTTAGTCATTTTGACAAATTGGCAAATAATTTTGCTAAGTCAAAAATTCATGATTTCATGAGCTATAAACCATGATTATTGGCCATTTAGTTGTTTCGGCCCATTAAAATAATTTTGCAGTCCAAAGTTCATAATATCATGAGCTATAACCCATAATTTTTGATAATTTTCAGTTATTTCAACCCATTAACAAATAATTCCGTGAGGACTAAAATTCAACATTTCGTGAGTTAATCTATGATTTTTGGCTAAATTTTGCCATTTTGATGGGTGGAGATTTTTTTCGTGGAGGCCATAATTCACAATATCATGAGCTATAACCCATAATTTTTTGTATTTTCAATCATTTCGAACCAATGACAAATTATTTTGTAGATGCCAAAATTTAGAATTTCATGAGCTATAACCCATAAATTTTAGCGATTTTTAGTTGTTTCAATCAATTGGTAAATAATTTTGTGGAGTTCAAAATTCATGATTTCCTGACCTAAACTCATGATTATTGGCTATTTTTAGTCATTTCAACACATTGGCAATTAATACTCAATGACAAAAATTCATGATTTTATTAGCTATAACCGATGATTATTGGCAATTTTTAGTCATTTTAACCCATTGGTAAATAATTTCTCAGAGTCTAAAATTCCCATCCATGACACATAATTTTTGGTCAATTTTTAATCGTTTCGACCGATTGGCAAATACTTTTGTGGTGACCAAAATTCATGATTTAGTAAGCTATAACCTATGATTTTTAGTCGAGGCCAAAATTCAGGATTTCATAATCTATAATCTAGAATTATTCGCCATTTTTAGTCATTTTGATTCATTGCTAAATAATTTTGCAGAGTGCAAAATTTAGGATTGCATTAACTATAACCCACAATCTTTGACCATTTTTAGTGGTTTCGACTTGTTGGCAAATAATTTCCCAAAGACTAAAATTCATGATTTCGTGAGTTATAACGCACGATTTTTGGTCATTTTTGTCATTTTGACCCATTGGTAAACAATTCGCAGTGGCTAAATTTTATGAACAGCGACCAAATTTTATGATTTCGTGGGCTATAATACACAATCTTTGGCCATTTTTAGTTATTTTGAACCATGAGCAAATAATTTTGCAAAGTCTAAAATTTACGATTTCATGAAGTATAACCCACAATTATTGAAGTTTTTAGTCAATTTGACCCATTAGCAAATAACTTCTTGGATGCCAAAATTCATGATTTCCTAAGCAAATAATTTTGGGTCAAAGTTGTTTCGGCCTATTGGTGAATAATTTCGAAAGACAAAATAAATGATTTCATGAGCTCTAATTCATGTTTTTTGGCTATTATTAGTTATTTCAACCTGTTGGCAAATAATTTCGTGGATGGTAGACTTCATGATTACACTAATTTTTTGCCATTTCTAGTCGTTTTGATCCATTAGCAAACAATTTTATGGTGGCCAAAATTCACAATTTTGTTAGCTTGAACCCACAAAATTTGGCCATTTTTAGTCATTTCGAGTCGTTGGTAAATAATTTTGTAGAGTGAAAAATTTATGATATCATGAGGTATGGCTCGTGATTTTTTGCAATTTTTAGTTGTTTCAACTAGTTGGTAAACAATTTCGTGGTGGCCAAAATTCACAATTTTATGACATATAACCAATATATTTTGATCATTGTGGCAAATAATTTCCCAGTGGTCAAAATTCATGATTTCAGGAGCTATAACACATACTCTTATGCCATTTTTAGTCATTTTGACACATTGGCAAATAATTTTACGGTGGCTAAAGTTTATGATTTTGTGAACTATAACCCTTGATTGTTGGCAATTGTTAGTCAATTTGATCCATGGGCAAATAAATTTGCGGAGTCTAAAATTCATAATTTTATGAGGTATAACCCAAAATTTTAGCTATTTTTAGCCGTTCTGACCCATTAGCAAATAATTTTGTGATGGCCAAACTTCATGACTTTGTGAGTTATAATCCATGATTTTTGGCTATTTTTAGTTATTTCAGCCCATTAGCAAATAATTTCGTGGTTGTCAAAATTAACAAAATTGTGAGCTATAACCCATGATTTTAGCCTTTTTAGTCCTTTTTATCCATTAGCAAATAATTTCATTGTTGCCAAAATTTATGATTTTATGAGCTACGACCCCTATTTTGGCCATTTTTAGTCCTTTTGATTTCAAAATGTACAATTATGTGAGCTATAACTCATTATTTTTGTCATTTTTATTCATTTGGAACCATTAGCAAATAATTTCATAGAATCTAAAATTCACGATTTCATTAGCTATAACTCATGATTTTTTGCCATTTTAGTTGCTTCGACCCGTTAGTAAATAATTTTGCGCAGGGTAAAGTTCCAATTTCATGAGCTACAACTCATGATTTTGGCCATTTTAGTCATTTTGACCCATTGGTAAACAATTGCGGTAGATAAAAATCACAATTTTGTGAGCTATAACTAATAATTTTTTACCATTTTTAGTTATTTTGATCCATTGGTAAAAATTTTGTGGAGGCTAAAATTCATTATTTTTTGAGCTATAACTTGTAGTTTTTTGTCCCATTTTTAGTCATTTTAACCCATTGAGAAATAATTTTGTAGTGTTCAAATTTTATGATTTTAAGAGATATAACCCACGATTATTAGACATTTTTTGTCATTTCAACTCATTGGTAAAAACTTTCATGAGGTACAACATTTATGATTAATATGCTGTATGATTTTTCGCCATTTTTAGTGGTTTGGACTAGTTGGTAAATAATTTCCTGGAGGCTAAAATTCACAATTTCATGAGCTATAATTCACGATTTTTGGCTAGTTTTAGATGTTTGGGCTCTTTGGCAAAAATATTCATGGTGGCCACAATCCATGATTTGATGAGCCATAACCCACGATTTTTAGCTATTTTGAGATGTTTGGTCCCTTTGGCAAACATATTCACGGTGGCCAAAATTTATGATTTCATGAGCCATAACCCACGTTTTTTTGGTGATTTTTAGTCGTTTCGACCCCTTGGAAAATAATTTCGTGGTGGCCAAACTTCACGATTTCATGAGATATAACTCATGATATTTGGGCAATTTTAGTCATCTCGACTCATTGACTAATAATTTTGTGAAGGCCAACATTCACAATTTAATGCGCTAGAGCCCATGAATTTTTGGCAAGTTTTAGATGTTTAGATCCTTTTGTGAAAAAATTCACGGTGGTGTAAATTCATGATTTCATGAGTTGTATCCCATGATTTTTGGCGATTTTCACTCGTTTTGACCCTTGGGGAAATAATTTCACAGGGTTCAAATTTCATGATTTCATGAGCTATATTCTATGATTACTGATCAATTTTAGTCATTTCAACCCACTAAAAAAATGTTTGCAGTCCACAACTCATGATTTCATGAGCCATAATCCATAATTTTTGGTAATTTTTAGTCGTTTCGACCCATTGCCAAATAATTCTGCGGAGACCGAAATTTATGTAAATTTATGTATTTGTGATCTATAACCCATGATTTTTAATCATTTTTAGTCATTTTGACCCAAGGAAAAAATTTCATTGAACAAAATTCACAATTTCATGAGCTATAATTCATGATTTTTGGTCATTTTTAGTAATTTTGACAATTGATAAATAATTTTGTGGTTGCTAAAATTTAGGATTTCATGTGCTATAACAATAATTTTTGGCCATTTTTAGTTGTTTAGACCAATTGATAAATAATTTATTGGAGTAAACAATTCACGACTTCATAAGGTATAGCCCACAATTTTTGGTCATTTATAGTCAATTTGGACTGGGGGAAATTTTGCAAAGGACAAAATTAATGATTGCATGAGCTATAACCCTTTATTTTTAGCCATGTTTAGTCATTTCGACCCATTAGCAAATAATTTCACGTAGGTTGAAATTCAGAAATTCTTGAGCTATAATCCACGATTATTGTTCATTTTTAGCCGTTTCGACCCATTGGTAACTAATTTTGCAAAGTCCAAATTTCACGAATGAGCAATAATCTTCGATTTTTTGCTATTGTTAGTCATTTCGATCCATTTGCAAATAATTTCACAGTGACTAAAATTTACAATTTCGTGAGTCATAACCCATGATTTTTAGCTCTCTTTAGTCATTTCAACCCACTGGCGTATACTTTTAAGGAGGTCAAAATTCATGATTTCATGGACTATAACCCATGATTATTGGCCAGTGTCGTTTTGACCCATTGGTAATGAATTTTGATGAGGCCAAACTTCACAATTTCATATGTGTTATAACTCATGATTTTTTTTTTCATTTTTAGTCATTTCCAACCAGTGTCAAATGATTTCACAGTGGTCAAAATTCATGATTTCATTAGCTATGTAACCCTTGATTTTTTGTTATTTTTTAGTCCTTTCGATCCATATGATTTCGCAGTGGCCAAAATTCATGATTTCGGGAGCTATAATCCACGAATGTTGGCCATTTTTATTCGTTTTGATCCCTTGGGAAGTAGTTTCATTGAGGACAATACTCATAATTTTGTGAGATATAACCCACGACTTTTAACCAATTTTAGTCATTTCGATTCATTGAGAAATAATTTTTTGAGACCAAAATTCATGACTTCATGAGCTATAATCCATGATTATTGGCTATTTTTAGTGTTTTGACTCATTGATAAACAATTTTACAGATTCTAAAACTAGCAATTTCATGAGTCATAACCCACGATTTTTGGCAATTTTTAGTCATTCGAACCTGTTGGCAAACAATCATGAGCTATAATTCACGATTTTTTATCATTTTTAGTCGTTTTGACCCATTAGCAAATAATTTTACCGTGGCTGAAGTTCACAGTTTGATGAGCTATAACCCACGATTTTTGGCCATTTTTAGTCATTTTGTCTCATTGGCACATAATTTTGCTGTGGCCAAAATTCACGATATCGTGAGCCATAATCCATAGTTTTGTCTATTTTTAGTCGTTTCGACCTATTGGCAATTAATTTGACAGAGACAAAAATTTATAATTTTATGAGCTATAACCCATGATTATTGACTATTTTTAGTTGTTTCGACCCATTGGTAAATAATTTGCCATCATGAATTCATGAGCCCATGATTTTTTCTATGTTTAGTCATTTCGACTCATTGGTAAATAATTTTGCAGTGACTAAAATTCACAGTTTAATAAGCTATAACCCCTGATTTTTAACCACTGTTAGTCCTTTCAACCCCACAACGAATAATTTCATGGTAACCAAGAATCAGGATTTCGTGGGCTATAACCCATAATTTTTTACCATTTTTAATCATTTTAACCCCTTAGCAAGTAATTTCATGGATGCCAAAATTCACAATGACGTGAGCCATAACCCATGATTTTGGTCATTTTAGTTGTTTCGACCCATTGACAAATAACTTTATAAAGGCCAAAATTCATAATTTTATGAGCTATAACCCGCGATTAGTGACCATTTTTAGTCGTTTTGACCCATTGGTTAAAAATTTGTGGCGAACGAAATTCACAATATCATGAGCTATAGCCCATAAATTTTTGCCATTTTTAGTCGTTTCGACTTATTGCAAATAATTGTACTGTGGCAAAAAATTATGGTTCGTGAGCTATATAACCCATGATTTTTTTTCATTTTTCGGTCATTTCGGCCCTATGGTAAATAACTTTGCGAATGCCAAAAATCATGATTTCATTAGCTATAACCTTTTTTTTTCTATTTTTAGTCGTTTAGATCCATTGGCAAATAATTTCGCTGTGGGCACAATTCACGTTTTCATGAGCTATAACCCATGATTTTTTGCCATTTTTAGTTGTTTGTACCCATTGGAAAAAAAACTTCACGGTGAGCTATATGACTCACAACTTTTGGCCATTTTCAATCATTTCACCCATTTGCAAATAATTTCACAAGAAGTCAAAATTCATGATTTCGTTGATTATAACCATGATTTTTTGCTATATTTAATTGTTTCGACCCTTTAGCAAATAATTACACGAAGACCAAACTTCAAGATTTGGTAAGCTATAACCCACGATTTTTGGTAGTTTATAGTCATTTTGGCCCAAGGGAAAAAATGCGGAGACCAAAATTTAGATTTCATGAGATATAACTCATGATTTTTTATCTATTTTTAGTTGTTTCGACCCATTAGCATATAATTTCGTGTAGGTTAAAATTCAGTATTTCATGAGCTATAACCAATGATTATTTGTCATTATTTTAGTCGTTTCGACCCATTGATAAATAATTTTGTGAATCCAAATTTTAAGATTTCATGAGCTATAACTCACATTTTAGACTATTTTTTATTGCTTTGACTCATTCGTAAATAATTTTTTGCGGTAGCTAAAATTCACGATTTCATGAGCTATAACCCGTGATTTTTTGCCATTTTAGTCGTTTCGACCCATTTAAAAATGAAGGGATATCTCAAATATATTATTTTATTTAATTAAAGTCAAGCAACAAAAATCCGCTTATTTAACATAATCCTCCTTATCCATGGTCTTATATTATGCATGAAAAGAGTGAAACTTTAAGCATGACTTAATTATTATCAACCACCAGATCGGATGGATTTTTTCTCGAAATATAGTCATTAATTAGTATAATAATTTGGAAGATAACTTAGAAGTAATTACCATTCGGGAGATAATATGGGGAAAAAACAAATTAGATACCCACATAATTGCAATCAAAGCTACACGTGCATGTCACGTGCCTAGGCTTATTCACAAGAAGTCTAGCTATCTCAAGATAAGGCATCACTGGCCGCTTCTAATTTGTACACACAAATGTGCAATCTCAAAATAGACATATCATCTCCTGACAAGCTCCCGTTGAAGCAATAATGGCTGCATTCTTAGGCTCACCAGCCATTAATCTCCCTCGCCCTCTCCTCTCCAAAACTCAACTCACTAACTGCACTTCTCAACAGAACCAACAACAAGCTCAGTCTCAGCCTCAAACCCAGGCAAACCAACCTCTGATTGCAAAGCAAGAGCCAGAACCAAAACCGCAGCCAAAATCCGTGTCAGCAACTGCAGAGTCCACGGACTGGATTGCATCGTCGCTGACGAGGCGGTTCGGGCTCGGCGCTGGGCTCGCATGGGTCGGGTTCCTTGCGTTCGGAGTGGTGTCGGAGCAGATCAAGACCAGGTTTGAAGTGTCTCAGCAGGAGGCTAATACCAAGGATGCGGAGAATGAGGCAGAGGTGGTATTGCCGAATGGAATCAGGTGCATGAAACACTTTGCATGATCAGATATTGTTGTAGCATCTACAAAAGTTATATTGAGACTTTTGCTGAGCAATATATTTACAGGAGGAGCTCTGATAGTTTCTTCTCTATTGACAAACAGTGAATGCCAGCTCAATTGTCATCGACAATATCTTTTCTATTGCCTTCTCGACAGTGTAGCGGTTCACTTGCGCTTAGACCCCCTGTAGTATCGTACGTTGAAAACTAACCATCCCTATAGATTCATGTTGGCAAATAGAACCCCTAGGTAAATAACCACAAATTTCACCCAAGGATAATATCTGCCAAAATTTCACCCAGGATAAAAGCGCAAGTAAATTTCACCCGGGAGGTCTATCAGCCAAAATGAAACTAAAGAGGATTGTAAATTCAAAACAGTGATACTACTGTCGGTCTATGCGCAGTTGAGCATCTTTTTTTTTTTTTTCCTTTGGAAGCTCGTAACGTTGCCTGTTTGTTCATGTTTCAGATACTATGACATAAAAGTCGGAGGAGGAGCCACACCAAAACAAGGCGACCTAATCGTCATCGACCTCAAAGGCAAAGTAGTAGGAAGCAATGAAGAAGAATTTGTCAACACATTTGAACAAGGGAAAAGGCCTCTAGCACTAGTAGTAGGATCAAGGCCTTATACAAAAGGAATGTGTGAAGGGATTGAGTATGTACTAAGAACAATGCGCGCCGGAGGGAAGAGGAGGGTGATTGTACCAGCAGCGTTAGGGTTTGGCGATGAGGGGACTGATTTGGGTAAAGGACATCAGATACCACCATCAGCAACCCTCGAGTTTGTTGTTCAGGTTGATAGAGTCTCCATTGCACCAGCTTGAAGTTGTGTCATGAAAAGATGCTTGTATGTTTCAATTTGTGGTGACTTGGTTAACTTAGTGTTTCTGAGCACAGTATTTTTATATCTACTACCACCGGTTGAACATCCATTTTACAGATCAAAACTTCAGACTCAAATAGCTATACCAATTTTTTGATAATTTACTTCAAATTTGTGGCCAGTGAAAATTAAACATGGATTGCTTTGTTCATGTCCATGGACCTTGTCATTGCACCATAATTCCAAAAGCGTGGTGAGAGTTATAGTTTTATACCCTAACAGTGTTAATGCAACATTTATCAAGTTAAAAAAAAAGGAGGAGAAGAAGAAGAAGAAGAAGAAACAGAGATCATAAGCAAAGTAATCCATATAATGTTTTCTCATCACTTCATCTAGAAAGAATACATCAATTATTCTGCACAAACCTTATAGAGCTAAAAAAAAAGGGGGAAAATAAGGAAACAAAGTCCTTTATACAACAAAGAACAGTTCCTAACGTTGTTTGCAAGGCCTCATTTCTGAGGCATAGCTTGATTCATTGGTGTTGAAATGAGTAGATATCAGCAACTTCCATTGTTCTGCTGGGGGGACTCGTTCAGGATACATACAGAGGTTCTGGATCTGTTTTCCTTCTTATCCTGATCCACCAAAAATAAAGAAAAGAGGGTCAAAAATAAAATAAATATATAATCAGTGAGATTGTAGAATACAAGCTACTATACAAAATTGTCAAGAGTAATATTTACAAAGAAAAAGAAGCATAGTAACTAGTATTTCTTAACATAGCATGTTCATAATCTTCCCTAAGTTATTGCGAAGAAGAATTTATAACGTTTTGCTGACCTCCCTCAAAACTTTTAAAGGTAAGAACTACATCAAAATGCACTGTGCTTTACTATATTTGTAATAATCATAGGTCCTACTGAACAATCACTGGCCAACCATGCAACCCCCGGTGGGG
>JBAKGM010000326.1:42734547-42785113 GCA_037177215.1 Asparagus racemosus
GTTGGGGGTTGACAACAAAATGAAAGGGGGGTAGAGATGAAATCTTATCTTGTTAGGCCTATCAGCAGGGGAAAGGGGAAGGTTGCATAACATGTGAAGGTTTGGCATAAATATTCTTATGTGAGAACGCAAAAATCGTAAATTTGATAGTTCGCGTAAAAATTTCCATGTGGGAGTGCCAAAATCGTAAATTTGATAGTTTGCATAAATATTTTTATGTGGGAATGCAAAAGGTGAATTAGTGTAAAACGGCCAAAATTGTGAGTTATAGTCCACGAGAAATCGTTAATTAGGGAGATCAGATAAATATTTCTATGTGAGAACACAATAACTAATTTGGCCAAACACACCCAAAATTGTGGGTTATTGCCCACGAGAAATCATGAATTTGGGAGCTCACATAAATATTTCTATGCCTAAATGTAATAAGTAAATTGACTGAAAAAATAAAAAAATTGTGGGTTACAGTTCATGAGAAATCATTAATTTGGGAGATCAATATCTAGGTGAGAATAAAAAAGTGATTTACATGAAAACGGTCAAAACTGTGGATTATAGTCCATGGGAAACTGTGAATATGATAGTTCGAATGCAAAAAGTGATTTGTCGTAAAACGGCCAAAATTATGGGACGCGACAAGAAATTGTTAATTTAGGAGCTTGCATAAACATTTCTATACGGGAATGCAATTAGTGATTTGGCCCAAAAAGACCAAAATTGTGGGTTATAGTCCATGAGAGATTGTTAATTTAGAAGATTGGATAAATATTTCTTTGTGTGAACACAAGAAGTGATTTGGATGATAATAGTAAAAATTGTGGGTTATAATCCAAGGGAAAGCGAACACAAGTGATTTGGATGAAAGCGGGCAAAACTATGCGTTAAAGTCCAAGAGAAATAATTAATTTTGGAGATCGGATAAATATTTCTAGCTGAGAATAGAAAAAGCAATTTGGCCGAAAATGACCAAACTTATCGGCTATAGTCTATGACAAATCATAAATTTGATAGTTCGCATAAATATAATTATGTGGGATGCAAAAAATGATTGGCGTAAAACAAAGGAATTTATGGATTATAGTCTATAAGAAATCATTAATTTGGGACATCGGATAAATATTTATATGCGCGAACAAAATAATTGGCTCAAACGAAATAAAAATTTGTGGGTTATATTCCATGAGAAATCGTGAATCAGGAAGATCACATAAATATTTCCTAGCGGGAATACAATAAGTGATGAGTCAAAAACGACCAAAATTGCGAGTTATAGTCTACGAGAGATCATTAAATTGGGATATAGGGTAAATATTTTTCTACGTGCGAACACAAATTGATTTGGCTAAAAACGGTCAAATTGTGGGTTATAATCCACAAGAAATTGTGAATTTGTAAGTTCATATAAATTTTTTTATGTGAGAATGCGCATAGAGATTTGGCGTAAAATGGCCAAAATTGTGCATGATGGTCTACGAGAAATCATTAAGCTGGGAGATGGAATAAAAATTTCTATACGAGAACACAAGAATTCATTTTGCCCAAAATTGACGGTTACAATCTATGAGGAATCATGAATTTGGGTCCTCAGGATCTCACGAAGTGATTAGGCCGAAAACATCCAAAATTGCGGGTTATAGTTCACGAGAAATCATTAACTTGAGAGATTGATATAAATATGTCTATATGAGAAACACAACAGGTGATTCGGCCAAAAATAGCAAAAATTGTTGGTTAAAGTCCTCAAGAAATCGTGAGTTTGATTGTTCATATAAATAGTTTTATGTGGGAATGGAAAAAGTTATTTGCCGTAAAACAACAAAAATTATAGGTTATATAGTTCACAAAAAATAATTAATTTGGGAGCTCGCATAACCATATCTATGCGGGAACACAAAAAGTGATTTGGTGTAAAATAATCAAAATAGAGGGTTGTTATCCACGAGAAATCGTTAATTACGGAACTCACATTAACATTTCTATGCAAAAATGCAAGAAAAGATTTGGCCGAAAACAAACACGTGGGTTATAGTTCATGAAAAATCGTTAGTTTGAGGGATTAGATAAATATTTGTATGTGAGAATACAAAAGGTAATTTAATTGGAAATGGTCAAAATTGTCGGTTCCAAGAGAAATCGTGGATCTGGTAGCTCGTAGAAACATTTCTATGCCGAAACACAAGAAAAGATTTGGCCGAGAACAATCAAAGCCGTAGGTTATAGTCCATAAAAAATTGTTAATTTGGGAGATCCGATAGATATTCATTCTTATACGAGAACACAAGATGTAATTTGGTCAAAAATGGTGAAAATTAAGGGTCGTAGTCCACGAGAAATCGTGAATTTGAGAGAAAGCATAAAGGTTTCCATGCACAAACACAAGAAGTGATTTGGCCAAAAACTTTCAAAATTGCCGATCATAGTCGACAAGAAATCGTAAATTTGGAAGCTTGCATAAGTATTTCCATTTAGGAACAGGAAAAGTGATTTGACAGGAACACCCTAAATTATAAATTATAGACCAAGAGAAATCATTAATTTGGGATCGAATAAATAGTTTTATTGCGAGAATGCAAGAAGTGATTTGGTCGATAACCATCAAGATTATGGGGTTAGTCCACAAAATATCGTTACTTTGGGAGGATGAATAATAGTTTAGTGCGAGAACACAAGTAATTTGGCCGAAAACAGTCAAAATTATTGGGTATAGTCCATGAGAAATTATGAATTTGAGAGCTCGCATAGATATTTCCATGCAGGAACACAATAAGTGATTTGCTCGAAAATATTCAAAATTGTGGGTTATAGACCACGACAAATCGTGAATTGTTAGTTCACATAATTTCTTTATGTAAAAGTAAATTCACATAAAACAAGCAAAATTATGGGTTATAATCCATGAGAAATGATTAATTTGGGAGATTGGATAAATATTACTATGTGAGAACATAAAAAGTAGTTTTGCCAAAGACGACCAAAATTATGAGTTATAATTCATGAGAAATCATGAATTTGGGAGCTCACATGAATATCTTTATGCGGGAGTGCGGTAAGTGATTTGGCAAAAAACGACCAAAAGTGTGAGTTATAGTCCATGAGAGATCATTAATAAGGGAGATTGAATAAATATTTCTAGGTGAGAATGCAAAAAAGCACTGCTATAAATTGCGGTAAATAGCCCCACAATAGCGACGTTAATAGCGTTAGCGGTCCCTTCCCGCTACGCTATTGCTCAATAGCGGTGACATATTACAGAATATGCGCTTTCTGCTGGCAAAAGCTGCCAATAGCACGCCATAATGGTGAATAGCGGACAATTGCGGGCAAAATCCTCTTTTTGACCGCTATTTAAAAGCAATTTGAGGTTTATTATTTTAAAATTAAACCCGACCGCAACCACTGCATCCCACCACCTCCCGTGATTTCCGGCGTACTCCTACCACCTCCCATAGCCTCTAGCAGCTACCTCAGCACTTCCTCTCACCTCCTCTCGTCGTGAGCTCGTCCTAGTGCAGTCCTCTCACCACTCAGCTCATCTTCTCGAAGACGACTCTTTAACTTCTCATCCAGCTGTCTTCGGTATTATGTGGCGTTACATGTCTATTTTATATTTAGGATTTCTTTAAATCATCCAATATGTACTTTTAGAGTTTCTAGTTTTTTCTTTAATTTTTTATAAAATATTTATACATATCTAAATTAGACTGCTATTTGATTTTCGCTTTTTACCGCTATTTTTCCGCAATAGCCCCAAATAGCATTAGCGATGCCTCACCACTACACGACGCTATCCGCTATCGATAACTTTGCAAAAAAGTGATTTGGCCAAAAACGAGCAAAATTGTGGGCTATAACTCACAAGAAATCATGACTATGATAGTTCGTAATCATATTTTTATGTGGGAAAGGAAAACAAGATTTGTCATAAATCACCAAAATTGTGGGCTATAGTTCGAAAAATCGTTAATTTGGGAGATTGAATAAATATATTTATATGCGAGAACACAATAAGTAATTTGGTCGAAAACGTTTAAAATTGTGGGGTTATAATCCACGATGGTGAATTTGGGTGGACCCATAGATATTTTCATGAGGGAACACATGAAGTGATTTGGTCAATAACATTTAAAATTGTAGGTTACAACCCATGAGAAATTGATAACTTGTGAGATCGAATAAATATTTCCATGAGAGAAGACAATAAGTGATTTGGTAAAAATAGACCAAAATCGTGGGTTAAAGTCCACAAGAAATGCTAAACTTGGAGCTCGCATAAATATTTCTATACGGAAAAAACAAGAACTGATTTTGCAAAAATGACCAAAATTGTGGATTATAGTCCATGAGAAATCGTTATTTTGGAAGACCGGATAGATATTTCTATAAAAAAACAAAAAGTAATTTGGCCGAAAACAATCAAAATTGTGGGTTATAATCCACGAGAAATCCTGAATTTGGGAGCTCGCATAGACATTTCCATGCAGGATCACAAGAACTGAATTGGTTAAAATATTCAAAATTGTGGGTTATGATCCTCGACAAATCGTGAATTTGATTATTCACATTAAGTTTTTTCCATGGGAATGCGAAAAGTATATTCACGTCAAATAATCAAGAGTATGGCTTATAATCCATGAGAAATCATTAATTTGGGAGATGGACAAATATTTCTATGTGAGAACACAAGAAATAATTTGGCCATACACGGCCAAAATTATGGGTTATAGTCCACAAGAAACAATGAATTTGGAAGCTCACATAAAATTTTCTATATGGGAACGTAATAAATGATTTGGCTAAAAAGGGCCAAATTGTGAGTTATAATCTATGAAGATCATTAATTTGGAAGACCAAATAAATAATTCTAGGTAAGAACACAAAAGGTGATTCAGCCGAAAACTGCCAAAATTGGGGTAATAGTTCACAAGAAATTATAAATTTGATAATTCCCACAAATATTTTTATGTGGAAATGGAAACAATGATTTGGCATAAAATGACAAAAATTAAGGGTTATAGTCCATGAGAAATCATTAGTTTGGGAGCTCGCATAGACATTTCTCTGTAGGAACGGAAGAAATGATTTCGTGTAAAATAATCAAAATTGTGGGTTATAGTCTACGAGAAATCATTAACTAAGGAGCTTACATAAACATTTTTAAGAGGGAACACAAGAAAAGATTTGGTCGAAAAAAACCAAAATCATGGGTCATGGTCCATGAAAAATTGTAAATTTAGGAGATTATATAAATATTTCTATTGGAGTACCCAAGAAGTAATTTGGTCGAAATTGGTCAAAATTGTGGGTTGTAGTTCAAGAGAAATTGTTAAGTTGGGAGATCGAATAAATATTTTTATGCAAGAATGCAAGAAGTAATTTGGTCGAAAACGATCAAAATTGTGGATTATAGTCCACGATATATCGTTAATTTAGGAGAATGGATAAATATTTCAATGCGAGAACACAATTAATTTGGCCAAAAATGGTCAAAATGTTGGGTTATAGAGCATGACAAGTCAAAAATTTTGGCATTCTTATAGATATTTCCATGCGGGAAAATACGAGAAGTGATGTGATTGAAAACATTCAAAATTGTGGGTAATAGCCCACAACAAATCGTGAAATTATTAGTTCACATGAATATATTTTTGTGAAATGTACAAAGTGAATTCGCATAAAACGGCCAAAATTATGGGTTATAGTACACGAGACATCGTGAATTTGAGAACTAGGATAAATATTTATATGTGGGAACATAATAAGTGAGTTCGCTGAAAACGGCCAAAACTGTGCGTTAAAATCTGTGAGAAATAATGGGTTATAGTCTATGAGAAATTGTTAATTTGGGAGCTCTAAACATTTCTATGTGAGAACGCAAGTGATTTGCCGAAAAATGACCAAAACTGTAGGTTAGAGTCCACCAGAAATCCTTAATTTGGATGATTGAATAAATATTTCTATATCAGAACACAAGAAGTAATTTGGCAGAAAACGTTCAAAATTGTGGATTATAATCCACGAGAAATCTTGAATTTGAGAGGTTGCATAGATATTTCATGAGAGAACAAAAGAAGTGATTTGGCCGCAAACATTCAAAATTGTTGGTTATAGTCCACGAATAATTGTTAATTTGTGAGATCAGACAAATATTTTTCACGCTAGAACACAATAAGTTAGTCGAAAACGACAAAATTGTGGATTGAACATTCAAAATTGTGGATAAGACATTTCCATGCAGGAGCATAAGTGATATGGTTGAAAACTTTCAAAATTGTGGGTTATAATTCACAACAAAGCGTAAATTTGATAGTTCACATTAATTTTTTTAACCCACAACAAATCGTAAATTTGATAGTTCACATTAATTTTTTTACGTGGGAATGCAAAAGGGCATTCGCATAAAATAGCCACAACTATGGGTTATAGTCCATAAGAAATCATTAATTTGGAAGATTGGATAAATATTTCTATGTGAGAACACAAGAAGAAATTTCAATAAAATATGGCCAAAATTATGGGCTATAATTTACGAGAAATTGTGAATTTGGAAGCTTGCATAAATATTTCTATACAAAAACGTAATAAGTGATTTGGTCAAAAACAGACAAAACTTTGGGTCATAGTCCATGAGAGATTATTAATTTGGGAGATCGAAAAAATGCTTCTAGGTGAGAACACAAAAAGTTATTTGGCCGAAAATGGCCCAAATTGTGGGCTATAGCTCACAAGAAATTGTGAAGTTGATACCTCATATAAATATTTTTATATGGAAAGGAAAAAGTGATTTATCGTAAAACTGCCAAGCTTATTGGTTATAGTCTACAAGAAACTATTAAATAAGGAGTTTGCATAAATATTTCTATGTGGGAATGACGCAAGAAGTGATTTGGTCGAAAATGACCCAAATTGTAGGTTATATAGTCCACAAAAAATCATTAATTTGGGAGATTGAATAAATATTTATATATGACAACACACAAAGTAATTTGGCTATAAACGATCAAAATTGTAAGTTATAGTCCACAAGAAATCGTGAATTTGGAAGAGATCGCATAGATATTTCAATGAGGGAACACAAAAAGTGATTTGGTCGAAAATGTTTAAAATTGTGGGTTATAATCCATGAGAAATCATGAATTTGGGAGCTTGCATAAACATTTCTATGCGGGAACGCAAAAGTGATTGGTGTAAAATAATCAAAATTGGGGCTTATAGTCCAAGAGAAATATTTATTAAGGAGCTCGCATAAACATTTGTATGATGGAAAACAAGAAAAGACTTGGCCAAAAAGAACCAAAATTGTGTGGGATAGTCCATGAAAAATTGTTAATTTGAGGGATCAGATAAATATCTATGTGAGAACAGAAGAGGTAAATTGGTCGAAAATGGTCAACATTAAGGTTTATAGTCCACGAGAATCGTGAATTTGAGAGAGCATTAATATTCCATGCGCAAACACAAAAGTAATTTGGTCAAAAACATTCAAAATTGTTGGTGATAGTCCACCAAAAATAGCAAATTTAGAAGTTCGCATAAATATTTCCACGCAGAAATAGAAAAGGTAATTTGGCTAAAAACATCCAAAATTGTAAGTTATAGTCAAAGAGAAATCATTTATTTGGGAAATCAAATAAATATTTTTATTCGAGAATACAAGTAATTTGGTCGAAATATTTTTCTAGTCCATAAGATATCGTTAATTTCATAGAACAGATTAAAATTTCAACGCGAGAACACAAGTAATTTTGCCGAAAACCGTCACAATGTTAGGAATAGTCCATGAGAAATCGTGAATTTGGGAGTTCTTATAGATATTTCCATGCAGAAATACAAGAAGTGATATTGCCAAAGACATTCAAAATTGTGGGTAACAGTTCACAACAAAGCATGAATTTGTTAGTTCACATAAAATATTTTTTTGTGGGATGTAAAAATTGAATTCGCATAAATGGCCAAAGTTATAGATTATAGTCGATGAGAAATCGTTAATTTGAGAAATCGGATAAATAAACACAAAAAGAAATTTGGCCAAACACAACCAAATTTGTGGGTTATAAACCGTGAGAAATCGTGAATTTAGGAGCTCGCATAAATATTTTTATGCTGGAACTTAATAAGTGATTTGGCCGAAAAACGGCCAAAATTATGGGTAATAGTCCATGAGAGATCGGTAATTTGGGAGATCGAATAATATTTCTAGATGAGAGATCGGTAATTTGAGAACACATAACATGATTTGGTCGAAAACGGCCGAAATCGTGAGCTATAGCTCACGAGAAATCGTGAATTTGATAGTTCATATAAATATTTTTATGTGCAAAAGGAAAAAGTGATTTGGTGTAAAACCGCCAAAATTATGGGTTATAGTCTACGGGAATTCATGAATTTGGGAGCTCGGATAAACATTTCTATGTGGGAACACAAGAAGTGATTTATCCAAAAACAACCAAAATTGTGGGTTATAGTCCACGAGCAATCGTTAATCTGGTAGGTACAAAAAAATTTATATGCAAGAACACGAGTAATTTGGTCAAAAACGTTCAAAATTGAAGGTTATAATCCATGAGAAATCATAACTTTGGGAGGTCGCATAGATATTTCCATGAGGGAACGCAATGAGTGATTTGGGTGATAACGACCAAAATTGTGGGTTAAAGTCCACGAGAAATCATGAATTTGGGAGTTAACATAAATATTTCTCTATAGGAAAATAAGAAGTGATTTTGCCAAAAACTACTAAAAATGTGGACTATAGTCTACAAGAAATCATTAACTTGGAAAATTTGATAAATGTTACTATGTGAGAACACAAGTAATTTGACTAAAAAGGATTAAAATTGTGGGGTATAATCCACGATAAATCCTGAATTTTGGAGCTTGCATAAGCATTTCCATGCATGAACACAATTAATTGATTAAGTCGAAAACATTCAAAATTGTGGGTTATAGTCCACTAGAAGTCCTAAATTTGGGAGCTTGCATAAGTATTTCCATACAGGAACAAAGAGGAAATTTAGTCGAAAACATCTAAAATTGTAGGTTATAGACCACGAGAAATCGTTAATTTTGGAGATCGAATACATTTTTTTATTCGGGAATGTATGAAGTGATATGGCAAAAAAGATCAAGATTGTGGGTTACAATCCACAAAATATCATTAATTCAGGAGAATGAATAAATATTTCAATGCAAGAACACATGTAATTTGGAAGAAAACAGTCAAAATGTAGGTTCATAGTTCATGAGAAATGTGAATTTGAGAGTTCTTATTAACTTCCATGCGCTAATGTAAGAAGTGATTTGGTCGAAAACATTCAAAATTGTGGGTCATGAATTTATTAATTCACATAATTTGTTTTCGAGGGATGTAAAAAGTGAATTTGCGTAAAATGGCCAAAATTATGGGTCATAGTCAACGACAAATCATTAATTTGTGAAAATTGGATATGTGAGAACACAAGAAGTAATTTGGCAAATCATAACAAAAATTATAGGTTTTAATCCACGAGAAATCATGAATTTAGGAGCTCACATAAATATTTCTATGTGGAAACGTAATAAGTGATTTAGCTGAAAAGCGGCCAAAACCAGGGGTTATATTCCATGAGACATCATTAATTTGGGACATCGAATAAATATTTCTAGGTGAGAGCACAAAAAGTGATTTAGTCGAAAGCGATCAAAATTGTGGGTTATAATCCACAAGAAATTGTGAATTTGGGAGGTTGCATAGATATTTCCACGAGGAAGTACAATGAGTGATTTGGTCGAAAACATCCAAAATTATGGGTTCAAGTCTACGAGAAATCGTGAATTTGGGAGCATGCATTAATATTTCTATGCGGGAAAATGAGAAATGATTTGGCAAAAAACTATGAAATTATGGGTTAATTGGACACAAGAAGTAATTTGGTGGAAAACAATTAAAATTGTGGGTTATAATCCACGAGAAATCGTGAATTTAAGAGCTCGCATACATATTTCTATGCGGGAACACAATAAGTGATTTGGCCGAAAAGCAGCCAAAACTGTGGGTCATAGTCCATGAGAGATCGTTAGTTAGGGAGATTGAATAAATATTTCTAGGTGAGAACACAAAAAGTGATTTAATCGAAAATGGCAGAAATTGTGGGCTATAGCTCACGAGAAATCTTTAATTTGATAGTTTGTAAAAATATTTTTTTGTGGGAAAGAAAAAAGTGATTTGGCGTAAAAGTGCCAAAATTATTGGTTATAGTCTATGAGAAATCGTTAATTTAGGAGCTCGCATAAACATTTATATGTGGGAACACAAGAAGTGATTTCCCTAAAAATGACAAATTGTGGGTTGTCCACGAGAAATCGTTAATTTGGGAGGTTGAATAAATATTTATATGCAAGAACACACGTACTTGGGCAAAAATGTTCAAAACGAGAAATCGTGAATACGAGGTTGCGTAGATATTTTCCATAAGGGAACACAATGAGTGATTTGGTCTAAAACGGCAAAAATTGTGGGTTAAAGTCCAAGAGAAATCGTGAATTTGAGGGCTCGCATAAATATTTCTATACGGCAAAACAAGAAGTGATTTGGTCGAAAACTACCAAAATTGTGGGTTATAGTCCATGAGAAATCGTTAATTTCGAAGATCAGATAAATATTTTTATGCGGGAAAACAAATGATTTGGCCAAAAACGACCAAAATTGTGTTATAGTTTAATTTGGGAGATCAGATAAATATTTTTTTACAAGACACAATAAGTAATTTGGCTAAAAATGATCAAAATTGTGCGTTATAATCCACCGACAAATCATGAATTTGGGAGCTCGCATTGACATTTCCATGCAGGAACAGAAGAATAGATTTGGTCGAAAACATTCAAATTTGAGGGTTATAGACCCCGACGAATCGTGAATTCAATAGTTCACATTAATTTTTTACGTGGGGATGCAAAAAATGCATTTGCGTAAAACAGCAAAAGCTATGGGTTATAGTCCAAGAGAAATCATTAATTTGAGAGATCGAATAAATATTTCTGTGTGAGAACACGAGGTAATTTGGCCAAACAAGGCCAAAATTATGGGTTCTACTCCACAAGAAATAGTGAATTTGGGAGCTGACATAAATATTTTTATACAGGAATATAATAAGTAATTTGGCCGAAAACATGCAAAGCTATGGGTTATAATCCATGAAAGATCTAAATTTGGAAGATCAAATAAATATTTCCAAGTGAGAACACAAAAGGTAATTCGCTTGAAAATGGCCAAAATTGTGGGTTATAATCCCCAAGAAATGTGAATTTGATATTTCGCATAAATATTTTTATGTATGAATGGAAAAGCTAATTTAGCATAAAACGGCATAAATTATGGGTTATAGGCAACAAGAAATCGTAAGTTTGGAAGCTCGCATAAACATTTATGTGGGAATGCAAGAAGTGATTTGATGTAAAATAACCAAAATTAGGGGTTATAATATACAAAAATTCATTAATTAAGAAGCTCGCACAAACATTTCTATGCGGGAATGCAATAAAAGATTTAGGCAAAAAACAACCAAAATTGTGGGTTATAGTTCAAGAGAAATTGTTGGAGATTGAATAAATATTTTTATGCGAGAATGCAACAAGTGATTTGGCTGAAAACAATCAAGATTGTGAGTTATAGTCCACAAGATATTGTTAACTTCAAAGAACGAATAAATATTTCAATGCAAGAACACAAGTAATTTGGCCGAAAACGGTTAAAATGTAGGGTAGTTTATGTGATAACATGAATTTAAGAGTTCGCATAGATATTTCCATGCAGGAATACAAGTGATTTGGTTGAAAATATTCAAAATTGTGGGTTATAGTCCACGACAAATCATTAATTTGTTAGTTCTCATAAACATTTATTTGTGGGATGTAAACAGTGAATTCGCGCAAAACGAGCAACATTATGGGTTATAGTCCATGAGAAATCATTAATTTGAGAGATTAGACAAATATTCCTATGTGAGAAAAGTAGAAGAAACTTGGCAAAACACGACCAAAATTGTGGGTTATAATCCACGAGAAATCGTGAACTTGGGAGCTCACATAAATAATTCTATGCAAGAATGTAATAAGTGATTTGGTCGGAAAAAGCCAAAATTGTCGGTTATAGTCCATGAGAGATCGTTAATTTGGGAGATTGAATAAATATTTCTGTGGGAACACAAAGTGATTTGGCCAAAAACGGCCAAAATTATGGGCCATAGCTCACGAGTGAATTTGATAATTCGTGTAAATATTTTTTTTTGGGAAAAGAAAAGGTGATTTGTCGTAAAACCACCAAAATTATAGTTATAGTCTACAAGAAATTGTTAATTAGGGGGCTCACATAAACATTTTTACTTGGGAACTACACAAGAAGTGATTTGGCCAAAAACAACCCAAATTGTGGGTTATAATACATGAGAAATCGTTAATTTAGAGAATATATATATGCGAGAACACAAAAAGTAATTTGGCCGAAAACATTCAAAATTGTGGGTTACAATCCACAAGAAATCGTGAATTTAGGTCCCATAGATATTTCCATGAGGGAACACAACTGGTTTGGTCGAAAATATTCAAAATTGTGGGTTATAGTCCATAAGAAATCGTTAATTTGTGAGATCAGATAAATATTTCTAGACTAGAACACATACGTGTTTTGTTCGAAAACGGCTAAAATTGTGGGTCAAACTCCACGAGAAATCGTGAATTTGAGAGCTCACATAAATATTTCTATGCCGGAAAACAAGAAGTGATTTGGCTAGAAACAACCAAATTGTGGGTTATAGTACACGTCAAAATGTTAGTTTGGGAGATCAAATAAATATTTCTATACAAGACACAAGAAGTAAGTTGGCAGGAAACAACCAAAACTATGAGTTATAGTCCATAAGAGGTCATTAATTTGAGAGATTGAATAAATATTTCTATGTGGGAACACAAAAAATGATTTGGCCGAAAACAGTCAAAATTGTGGGCTATAGCTCACAAGAAATCATGAATTTTATGGTTAGTATAAATATTTTTATGCAAGAAATGAAAAAGTGATTTTGCGTAAAACCGCCAAAATTATATAGGTTATTACTCAAAGAGAAATTGTTAATTAGGGAGCTTGATAAATATTTCTATGTAGGAACGAAATAAGAAGTGATTTGGCCGAAAACAACCAAAATTATGGGTCATAGTCCACGAGAAATGGTTCATTGGAGAGATTGAATAAATATTTATATGCAAGAACACAAGAAATGATTTGACCAAAAATATCAAAATTGTGGATTATAATCCACAAGAAATCGTGAATTTGGGAGTTCACATAGATATTTCCATGAGGAAACACAAGAAGTGGTTTGGTCAAAAGCATTCAAAATTGTGGGTTACAGTCCACGAGAATCGTTAATTTGTGAGATCGGATAAATATTTCCATGCAATAACAATAAGTTTTCTAGTCGAAAACGGCAAAATTGTGGCTTAAAGTCCACAAGAAGTCGTGAATTTAGGAGCTCACATAAGTATTTCAATGCGGAAAGGCAAGAAGTGATTTGGTCAAAAACGACCAAAATTGTGGGTTATAGTCCATGAGACATCGTTAATTTGGGAGATCGAGTAAATATTTCTATACGAGACTAATTTGGCTGAAACAATCAAAATTATGGGTTACAATCCATGAGAAATCGTGAATTCAAGTGCTCGAATAGACATTTCCATGCGGAAACACAAGAAGTGATTTGGTCAATAACATTCAAAATTGTGATTATAGTCCACGGCAGATTGTGAATTTGATAGTTCACCTTAATTTTTTATGAGGGAATGCAAAAAGTGCATTCGCGTAAAACAGCCAAAACTATGGGGTATAGTCCACGAGAAGTCATTAATTTCGAGAGATTGGATAAATACTTCTATGTGAGAACACAAGAAATAATTTGGCCAAGCACGGCCATATTATGGGTTATAGTCAACGAGAAATCGTGAAATTAAGAGCTCATATAAATATTTATTACACAGGAATGTAATAAGTGATTTGGCCAAAAATGACAAATTGTAGGTTATAGTCCATGAGGGATCATTAATTTGGAAGAACGGATAAATATTTATAGGTGAGAACGCAACCAGTGATTTAGCCGAAAACGGCCAAAATCATGGGTAGTCAATAGGAAATCGTGAATTTCATAGTTCGCATAAATATTTTTATGTGGAAATGGAAAAAGTGATTTGGCGTAAAATGGCAAAAATTGTGTTATAGTCGACGAGAAATCATTAATTTGCAAGCACGCATAAACTTTTCTATGCGGGAATGCAAGAAGTTATATTCCACAGTTAAGTCATTAGTTTGGGAGATCAGATGCATATTTCTATGCAAGAACACAAGTGACTTGGCCAAAAACATCTTAAATTGCGGGTTATAGTCAATGAGAAATTGTTAATTTGGAAGATCAGATAAATATTTTTATGCGCGAACACAAGAAGTGATTTCGCTAAAAATGGCCAAAATTGTGGGTTATAGTCCAAAAAAATCATTAATTTTGGAGATCAAATAAATATTTCTAGGTAAGAACACAAAAAGTGATTTGGCCTAAAACGCCAAAATTGTGGATTATAGTGCACGACAAACTGTGAATTTGATAGTTCGCAAAAATATTTTTTATATGTGAATGAAAGAAGTGATTTGGCGTAGAAAGGCCGAAATTGTGGGTTATAGTCCACAAGAAATTGTTTATTCAAGATATCTGATGAATATTTCTATGCTTGAACATAAGTAAGTGATTCGGTAGAGAACGACTACTATTGTGGGTTATAACTTTTTGATTAGCTTCCTCAAAACTTTCAGAGATAAAAACTATATCAAAATGCATTGTGCTTCACTGTATTTCTTATAATCAAGGTCCTAATGAACAATTATTGGGCATCCATGCAACCCCAAGAGGAAACAAAAAATGGCAATGAAAGGGAAAGGGGGTAGATATGAAGTCTTATCTTCCTAGACCTCTTATCAAAAGAGAGCATATAAGAAGGCATCCTTGAATTCCCCTCAATCTAAAAAATTTTCCTAGAATCCTACATATGAACTTGTACTATCATAAATCAAATCAAACATGTCGAAAGGGGCCTAAATAACAAGACCACTCAAGTTTTAAGATTTATGTGTGACCCATGTTTCACACGTATCATTGTAGAAAAGTCAAGCTTCAATGTAATTGGGGAATTCGAAAAGATAAGTTCCTTGTACACTAACCAATTATCGTTGGCCCACACAAATCCATCAGTATCCACCACGTGCAAGCTCAGGGCATGTCTAGAATTGGGAGAGAGATTCTCGAAGCTACAATAAGCAAAAATTAGCAAAATAAAATATCACTCATCAATATGTAGTCAAAATACTTACCTCTGATGCACAAGGTCACCGTGTATAACCACCAAAGAACCTGATTTTACTTCTAGGGGCACAAATTCCTTTTGATCATATGATGGTGAAGGACGATCGAAGTGCACTCCATTTTCATCTCTAATAAACCTTCTCACAAGGCCCTCTAAGATCAAACAAGAAATTGAAACAACGGATGTCCTTTAGCATTAATAACTGAAAAGAAGGGTTTATATATGCCCGCTTAAATCATGCATATTTTGGAAACTGCCTCCCATATCTCAGTATATGCAAAACTACCCCCCAAATCTTCAACTTTGGAAAAAAGTATCCCCTAATCAACAAATCATCAACTATGCCGGATGTGATGACTTGGTGAGTAAAAATTTGATTATTTTGTTGATAGTTTTAAACTGCAGTTACAAATTAGCCTATCAAGGTTTGATGGTTTGTTGATTTGGGGGGTATTTTTTTCCAAAGTTAATGATATGGGATAGTTTTGCAATTACTGAGATTTGGGGGTAGTTTTGCAAATACAGGATTTAAGGGGCATATAAATGAAAAACCAAAAAAACAAGAAGGGGAAGGAAGTCTACTCTTATGTGAGCCAGGAATAGCCCAGAGGCAACCATTAGTTATTGTTGCATCTTCTAGAGCAAGCCACAGCCCCGTGCAGGATGTAGGTTCTGTATAGAGAAAAGAATTATCCTGATGTGGTACAACTTCTCCACCGATGCCTGGTTGCTGCACACACAAAAAATTGTTTGTAAATAATGAATCATGTTTCCGATAAAATATTTGTTTACATAAAGAAGAAATATTATATATATGTAAAGAAGCAGACTTAATGAACATGGATCAAGGCAGTTAAAAACTTAAAAAGGATATGAGAGCTATTAAGTTACCAGATACATGATCCTTGATGACCCTAATAGTGCTGATTGGAGGAAAAGGATTCATATAGCAGACAAACAAAATTCTTGCTAGAGTAACAATATATTATCACCATATACATGACCCTAAAAGACCCCAATAGTGCTGGTATGAGAAAAAAGGATATGGGAGCTATTAGCATTGCTCAGGTGGTGGGAACTATTATCAAAATTTGTTGCCAACATGTAGGGCTTACGTAAAAATGAGATATATAACAATAATCATTTCCACATCAAAGTTACAATGATCCACAATGCGAAACCCAAACAATACCTTAAATATGTACATAGACTGAATAACCACTGGCCTCTTGTATCCCAATGAGAGAAACATACTCGACACTTTCTCCGAGTTGGTGAAGTTTTTGAATACGGGTTCAATTTCATGCAATGCTGCACAAGCAAATGGTAAAAGAATATATGTATATTGATAACCACGAAACAACACTAAATAAATCTTTCTACCTAGCAAAGAAATGTTTTAGATTTAATCAAATATGCAAACCATGGCCAACTTTATTAATAGAGAGTTCCTTTGGTTGCTTCAAGCTTCCATCATCTCCAAATGCCTTCTCTGTATAAATACAAGAAACAAGAATAGAGTAACTGCTGCATGAGGATAACCTTGATATTTCAATATACATATTAAATACAGAGTACTACGATAAAATATTAAATAGAAAATTGATGCTAAAATTTCAGGCATAATGCCAACTACAATGCAGGCAAAATTCTTGCAAATTGCCTCCACAATTACTAAAATATTACCAGTTCAACACTATCTTATTTACACAGTGCAAAATTTATAAAATTACAGAACAAGCACTCACCCTCAAAGAAGAAGGAGACATTCTCAGCGCTCTCGTAGAAGTATTCATCTGTCACTTCCCTCTGAAATTAACCAAAAAAAAAAGTTCAAAAAGAATTCTTACAGGCTGATACCCATCAAAATTCTATCTTTTCTTTCTCCCCCAAAAAAAACCTGATTCTTGGTAGAAAAGACTGAGGACTTGGATGGATCGAAACCCTTGAGCAGTTCATTCATCCTATCCCTCATCTCCTGAATCTCTTCGGAGCTCGAGAAAGAATCAATAACCAAATACCCTAATTGAAAGGAAAAAAAAAAACAGTTTTTAGTGAGATTTCTATAATAAAAAAAAGTTTCTTTGAGAGAGATTTAATTTACCATTGGAATTGAAGAACTGGAGTTGATCGGGGCTAAGACTTCCGGTGATTCCCATCGTTGCGAATCCAATTTGATGAAGAGAAGAAAAGAGAGAGAATTGAAGCTGAGAGTCAAATCGAGGCGATTTTTCTCTCCAATAAAGGTGCTTGATGAAATAGAAGAAGAGAATTGCCCTTCTGGTAAAACCCCCAAAGTTCAGGGTGTTTTGTGAAATTTTATCTTGACAGCCCCACTTATCTTCAAACTCTGTACTTTAATCTCAGCCCTCCCCATACACCTCAGTCCTCTCACGCCCGACGCCTTCTCCGGCGACTTCCGACGCCGGACCTCCTCCGTTCGCCATCTCCGACGCCTACTCCGACGAGCTACTGCCGATATCCGGCGCCATCACCGAACCATCTCCGATCATTTTTCGCCATCGAAACCCTAACTGCTTTGGTTTGTGTGTTCAAAATTGAAACTTTCTTCATTTAATTGATTATTGTTATCACTCAGATCAAATTTTCTGCATTTATTTTCATTCGTATTTATTGCTATTGCACCTTTTCCTTCGTTTGAAAGAGGAGGCATGTCAATGGTGTTAAACACAATATACGCAAATATCTGAATGTTGTTACTATATAGTTTTTTTAATAAACTTTCTTGGATTGTAATTGGAGTTTGTGAATTAAAAAGGGTATTTTGCAACTATTAGGATTTCTAATCAGTATGATTTATCTATATTAACAAGATTGTGGGAAATGGAATATTTAATAAAATACTTGATATCTTGATTGATGCTTGCTAAGGTTATCTTGGTAGTTACTAAATGACTATTCTTTGTCTTGGTAGTTACTAATGATTTTTCTTTTCCCCTTGACACTTCCATGATATTTAGTGAAGAACTCGTCAATATGATGATTATAATTAAATATTTTACATTCATATACTTGCTGAACCTGTGCTACTTGGTCATAATTTTAAATTCTAATGCACGAAAATGTGTATGGAAATAAATAAGAGGTTAATGATTTTATTTTATTTTTTATTATTATTTTATTTTAGTTTTATGGATTCATAGGTTTTGAGAGATGATTGCTGCTACTAATCTGGCCTATCGTTCAGGTTTTAGTCTTTTTCTCAACCTCTTTTATATTTATTTAATTTTTATGTTGTCCATTGTATTGATATCTGTTTCTTGTCTAGGTTCAATTTTGTGCTACCGTAGCAGGCCGCTTGCTTCTATTCATCAGTCGAGTAAACTTCAATTGCAGCTTCTTAACGTTCGTGCTACATTGAACTTTTACTAACTGTCAAATAAATAGATTATTTTGAAGCTTTCAGATGCTCATTGGTGCCGTATTTTTCTCATTTGCAGGTTCCAGTAAAAGCAATTCCACAACCTTCTCCCATTTCTAGAATCATTAAATGTGCATCGAGTGGAAGGAATGTACATCAAGCTATATCTTCTGATGGGCCCCAACACGATTCCTTCTTGCTAAATATGATTAAGGACGTGATGCTGTAAGTAATAGAATTTATAGATTTAAAATTATCATTTCAACACTCATGCAAGCTTTGCATGGTTAACTAAGAACCTACTGTATTCCTTTATTTTCGCAGGAGCCTGAGATCTTTAGCTATTTTTCTAGCTGAGCAGCCTAGCCAACTCAAATACATAGAATGGCCTACGTTCCAAGACACGGTTTGTACCTGTTTTGTATTCTCATATTTCCTCCTACATATAACATTATCTGGTTAGCTTGTCTAAGTGAAATGACTTACTTTTGAACTTATTTCCCTTTGGCTTTTTGATTGGTTCTTCATTTTCAGTAAGGGAAAGGAGTACAATCAATATCAAATAAGTATAAGGATGTGCTAGAATGGTATTGAACGATTAATCACTACTTTAGATAATTGTCACCGGTGATGTTGCTCCGAACAACTGGGTCCAAGAAGCCTTAAGCACCAATGTTTTTTTTAGTTATAAGCTGTACCCATTTTTTATACGATTCACACATTGCAAGTGTTTTTGCAACTGCGGTTGCAACTAACTAGTTAGTTGCAACAAAACACACACTTGCAACTGGGCAAAGCTAACTCAGTTGCGTGCAACTGCAACTAGCTAGTTTCAACATAACAAGCACTTGCAACTTGATAAACGTGACTCTTGTGTTTGGAGCTGGAGAGAGTAGTAGCTTTCAATTTCAGGTCATTTTTTTTATGGGAAGTAATAATGGGAAAGACGGAACATGCTTTTAGTAGCCTCACACAGAGAAGGCTGATGTGCTTCGCATCTGTAAGGGTGTGTGATCCAATCCAATCCAATCCAATAGGAAGATATGCAGTTCAAGCTGTGAACCAAGAGGCCCATGGTTCAAGTAGACAATTGTATTCATTCTGATGGTCAATACCGATGCTTGTGCCATCATATTATGCTGAGAGTCAACAAACAAGATTGAGCTATTTAGTGCTTTAAGGATTTTTAACTGTGTATCCAGTGTCCTCGAATATCAACTGTGTTGGATGTGATGATCTCCACCAATCCATCTTAAGTTGTATTTCATGTATGATCACAAAACCATCTGGTTCAGTAAACCTCTTTTTTCATTGCCAATCATCAATCTGGACTGCTGTTTGTAGCTCAGTAACTTCAGTTACGATCATTTTTATCTACCTTTCTACATGCTACTTGTTTTTTGACAATATCCTTTTCATTCATACTGGAAGGGCAAACAAGCATCAAGTGTTAACTTTAGTAACTAAATATCTCCTCCTTGCAAATGACACCTTCACCATTTTAGGTAATACCTGATGTAAATTTTGTCAATAGAACTATCATTTGAAGTCTAGTCTAACTTTGATCAATGTATTTTAGTGTTTGGGGTATGCCATGCCAAATGACCAGTAAGGGCCATCCATTTTAACAATCTTGATTTTATCTGATCCGGGTAAGAAAAAAGTACATCAGCAATACAGGATATGATATATGAATTTATCTTCTTTCTTATTTTATTTGGGAGGTTGATTGATTTAACTGGTCAATGTAATACCAACCAATGTCTATTTTGACAACAATCTAGCTATCTTAGAAGTGAGTTGCACAGCGCAATCTATGATGACGCATCTGTTGCAGCATTATGAATTTATTATACTGCCAATTCTAAGATATATAGGCATCCAAGTTACCTTTGAATGCGTTTCTGTTGTTACTGATGAGAAACAATTGATGATGCCCATGTATCACAAAATAAAATCGATTACTCCCAACATTTACTGATATTATTTATGCCAAATAATTAAGTCCAAAGGTGAGCAACTTATTAATATTAGTTTCGAGTATTTTTTCTGATTAGTCTTTTGATGAATAAACTTGGGCATGGGATAACACTTCCCTATAAAGGACTTTCTTCATTCATCTTTATGACCGGATTTTCTAATTTATGGTTTAGCTGCTCTATAGTGTACCCTTTTGTCTTCACTCCCCCATAATATTAAAGTTATAATCGAATTTTATCCATTATTATATTCAAATATAACTAATGATATCGATTAATCAAATGAATAAGCTATATGCGTCTTTCCATTAACTAATAAGATGACTCCTGCTGATATTATTTGCAAGCCAGCTCCTTAGGGGTCATGGAGGGATGCTCACATACTTACTGTAACTAGAATGCTTTATATCATGATTCTTGATTTTCGATGGATAATGCCATGACTTGGGAGTAATTTGTTAAAATACTATTGAACTTCAGTGGGTTGTTTAATTAGTTCCACTCGGTGATTATTTCTTTTCTGGACGCTGTGGCTTATTTTTATGCGATGTAGGAGTTAGGATGCTATATTACCTGTCACATACAGTATTTTGTCGTTATTAGAAATAGTACAGTAGTTTAGCAGGAATACCTTTGTATAGCGTGTCACACATGAAAATTACATTTTGTAGGTAGTTTTCGGCTTTTGACTCAATTAAACAGCTACATTTATGCTGTGTTTCACTAAAATAAACAAAAGTTTCCTCTGTTTGTAATACCCTTGACTGAAAAGGCACATTTTTGAAGTTTTCAATGTTTTTGGTCATTTATCTTCTAAAATCATGGTTCATGTATTCCTTCAAGGCCTTGCTGATAACTTGGTTCTTTTGCAGTGGAAGACTGCTACGCTTACCCTTGTTCTCATGGCCTTGCTGATAGTTGCATTATCCACGGTGGACTCATCTCTCTGCTATGTATTGACTCTGTTGCTGAGAAGAGCTGCATAATATCTGGTGCAGAATTTAGGGAGTCGTTATGTCATCATATGCATCTGATGACTAAATTTATTGTTAGGTATCATTGTCATTATCGAACTATCGAATTATTTTGCGATGGGGGATTTATTAGCGGCAGTTAAGACGACAATGAAGTTAATCGGTATGAGGTGAGCCAGAATGGGATCATTCTGGGATGTACATTGTTTGAGAGATGCTATTGGTCTCATAATACAATCTCTTTTTCTCTCGAGCAGGCTATTTGAACTTAATGCCTTAAGTTTCCTGTACTATTTATTTTTCAATTTCCTCAATAGAAAAATTTGTATTCTGTATAAATTTTATGTTTTTGTGTCCTAATAAATTGAATAGATTGCTTGAGATCGAAAATTGCTAGAGATTAATGTGAATCCAATCATCAAGGAAATGAGAAGGTGTAATTGTGAAGCAGCAGGACTTCGTCTTGTTACTGTTGTTGTGATCAGAAAATTTGTCGTAAGCAATGTGCTAATATAAAAATAGAAAGTTAAATACTTTGGTTTTATTTTGCAAAATGTGACCAGAGCACGAACAGAATATATAAATTTGTCAATATCTCCAAAAAAAAATCTAACCCGACATTTAAAATAATTACAGAAACTTTAAATTTTGGAAAGTATCAGAAATATTTTGATAATTTTATTATTAATGTTTAAGATGATACTTTTTTAAAATAAGGAAAAAAAATCCAAACTTACAAACTGTAATCTTTAATTCAGGAAAGTAGATGAGTTTCCTATTTTTTAGGGGGGAAAAATAAGAAAGACTAAGTTTAAAAATAAAACTAACTATTTACAAATACATAAATAAAGAAATTAAAAACTCAGCGTAGTCTTTCTTAAATTAAAATTTGAAAACACGTTCCATTAAAAAAAAAGCTTGCAAATACAAATAATCAGTTGCAACTGCAAATAGGAGAATTCTAAAATAGAACTAACTGCTGCAAATGCAATTGCATATTTATAAGGATTCAATGACGTACAATAACAAAGCAGGTTGGTTTCTGCAAAAAATATTTTTTTTTTTACCTTGTAAATACCTTCCCCCTATATCCCCCACAATCTCCCAAATTCCTTTTTCGACCTTTCCCCTCCTGCAACTCACCAAGCGACCCCTAAATCCCTAATCCTTTTCTCTTTCTTCTCCACCTCAAGAAAAAAACCCTAGCAAACCCTAGAAGCCAAAAGATGAAGCGCGCCATCGACGATCTCGCCACCGGCAAACCCTCATCCACCGCCTCCTCCTCTGCCTCCGCCGCCGCCGACCTCAAGCCCGTCTTCATCTCCAAGGCCGAGCGCCAGAAGCTCGCCCTCGAGCGCCGCCAGCAGGCCGCCGGCGAGCAGAAACGCCTCGCCGTCGAGCACCTCCACTCTCTTTCCCGCCCTAAACTGCCCTCCGACGCGGATGAACTCGAGCCCGAAAAAAGCGACCGTGATCGAGACCGCAGCAATCGCGACCGAGATCGAGACCGGGATCGCGATCATGACCGCAGCGACCGAGACCGAGACCGAGATAGGGACCGCGATCATGACCGCGGCGATCGAGACCGAGATCGGGACCGCGATCGTCGAAACCGAGATCGGGATCGGGAGCGAGCCCGAGAAGATGACTCCAGATCTAGAGAGCGGGCTCGGCTCGAGAAGCAAGTGGAACGCGAGAGAGAAAAGGAACTTGACGCTATCAAAGAGCAGTACCTTGGATCGAAAAAACCTAAGAAGCGCGTTATCAAACCTAGTGAAAAGTTTAGGTTTTCCTTCGATTGGGAGAACACTGAAGACACTTCTAGAGACATGAACTCTTTGTACCAAAACCCTCATGAAGCTCGTCTTTTATTTGGCCGAGGGTTTCTTGCTGGAATTGACCGCCGAGAGCAGAAGAAGCAAGCGGTGAAGCATGAGAAAGAGACCCGTGATGAAATTCGAAGGAAAGAGGGGAGGTTAGAGGAGCGGCCTGAGGAGGCTGCAGCTCAACGGCAAAAAGAAGCAGCGGCTGATCTTTATGATGCTTTTGATATGAGAGTTGATCGGCATTGGACAGAGAAGAAGCTCGAAGAGATGACTGAACGAGATTGGAGAATTTTCAGAGAAGATTTCAACATTTCGTACAAGGGGTCGAAGATTCCGAGGCCAATGAGGAACTGGGCTGAGAGTAAATTGGGTTCTGAGCTTTTGAAAGCAGTTGAGAAAGCTGGGTATAAAACTCCATCCCCAATTCAAATGGCAGCAATTCCTCTTGGATTGCAGCAGAGAGATGTGATTGGGATTGCAGAAACTGGGTCTGGAAAAACTGCGGCTTTTGTGTTGCCAATGCTTACTTATATCTCTAGGCTCCCACCTATGAGTGAGGAGAATGAAGCTGAAGGACCTTATGCTGTCGTTATGGCACCTACCAGAGAGTTAGCTCAACAGATTGAGGACGAAACCGTGAAATTTGCGCATTATTTAGGGTTCAAGGTGGTTTCAATTGTCGGTGGTCAGTCTATTGAGGAACAAGGGTTTAAGATTCGGCAAGGGTGCGAGGTTGTGATCGCTACTCCTGGTAGGCTTCTTGATTGCTTGGAGCGTCGTTATGCTGTACTCAATCAGTGCAACTATGTTGTTCTCGATGAAGCTGATAGAATGATTGATATGGGTTTTGAGCCCCAGGTTACTGGGGTTTTAGATGCAATGCCTTCCAGCAATTTGAAACCCGAGAATGAGGATGAAGAGCTTGATGAGAAAAGAATTTATCGAACCACTTATATGTTTAGTGCGACAATGCCACCAGCTGTTGAGAGGCTAGCAAGAAAGTACTTGAGAAACCCAGTTGTTGTTACTATTGGTACTGCAGGAAAAGCTACAGATCTCATTACTCAACATGTAATTATGCTGAAGGAGAGTGAGAAGTTCTCAAGGCTTCAAAAACTGTTGAATGATCTCGGTGATAAAACAGCCATTGTTTTCTGCAACACTAAGAAATCTGCAGATGCTCGAGCCAAAGATTTAGACAAAGCTGGCTATAGAGTTACAACACTCCACGGAGGGAAATCTCAGGAGCAGAGAGAGATAAGTCTCGAAGGGTTTAGAAACAAGAGGTTCAATGTGCTTGTGGCGACTGATGTGGCTGGTCGTGGTATTGATATTCCAGATGTTGCTCATGTTATAAACTATGAGATGCCAAATAGTATTGATATGTACACTCATAGAATTGGAAGAACCGGGAGAGCTGGAAAAACTGGAGTTGCGACGACTTTCTTGACTTTGCATGATACTGATGTGTTTTATGATTTGAAGCAGATGCTTATACAGAGTAATAGTTTGGTGCCTCCAGAGCTGGCAAGGCATGAGGCTTCGAAGTTTAAGCCTGGGAGTATTCCTGATCGACCGCCAAGGAGGAATGATACTGTGTTTGCACACTGAGGAACTAAGGAGATGGTCTTGGTTCTTGATTTGCCCGTGCGGGATCAAGAACTGTTAATCTTTAAGGTAGTTATGTTTCTTTCTAAGGGTTTAGTATGAAGAAGAATTGTGCCCTATATCAAGGTGGGCTTTTTAAGGATATTCTACTCTCTATTTTGCAGTGATCTATATGGATTTTTGTTTGAAATTCTGGGTGTGATGCTGAATTGTTAATTTTTTGCTAGATATTCGCATGTTATGATGATTAATGTTTAGATGGAATACTAAAATTGTCAGTGAGTGTTGTTACCTTCAAATGCTCTGCCCTTGTTATTGGTTTCCTAATACTTTGAGCTAGAAGGTTCATGCCCGCGTTGAAGTGCATGCGTATTGTGTATATTAACTGATTTCTGTAATCTACACATGATATCTAGAGAGAGACTATCCAAGAACTGACATCAGAAACGTTAAGACCAAGTACAGAAAAATAAACCATCAAATATCAAAGCCACATACATCATAATCCCCTTATCATATACTCTTGTAATGTCACCAATTATCAACAGTATGTCCACAACAGAGGCATACTCCATCTTCTTGTTTTCTTTTTTTTTTAACTGATTATATACAAATGGCTAGCATCCTAGATACTAAGAAACACGATATCATAA
Source organism: Asparagus racemosus (assembly GCA_037177215.1). Taxonomy (NCBI): domain Eukaryota; kingdom Viridiplantae; phylum Streptophyta; class Magnoliopsida; order Asparagales; family Asparagaceae; genus Asparagus; species Asparagus racemosus. The sequence goes on from JBAKGM010000326.1 coordinate 42,760,342, forward strand.
AATTCAACATCCTAGACTTTTCAACACCCGCCACTCGCAGGTTCAATCGAACTCAAGAGTCCATTGCCTCTCAACTGCATGCAGTGCTCCTCTGCATCGGCTTGTGCACAGATGATGACCACAGCTAGACCGTTGTGGTGAGCCTCTTGCATGATGTTGACTGCGTTATCAAGGGTCATTCCGGGTATGACCTTCATTAGGACTTGCACGACATATTCACGCTTGTTGAAGTTGTCATTGTGCAGCATCACACGATATGGGGGCGACATTTTCCTAGATTTCCTGCAAAATCAAAAGAATATATGTAGCCCTAGAATGTTAACGACATAGATGCTACTACGAATCTGATTTCAAATAATTTCTGATAGAACTAATAGAAAGTGATTCAAAACTTGCATTACATCAATAACAATCTAATTCTTCTTTCACGATCTTGAACTTTTGACATTGCTGACTGAAATCAAATATCATTCGTGACCACGAAAAGAGTGGGATTGTGCAGTGACGGCGACCGTTTGGTTCATTTGGAAGGAGTGGAATCAATTTTATCTTTAACGGATGAACCGACAATTTAATGGAAATCATCTACAATTCAAGCAAACCTGTAGAATTTTTTTATTGGGCATTTTGTTAAGAAAGTGTCATTTGTGCTCTTCGTCTACCTCTCGGTACCTGTACCATATAATCTTCTGCATTCTCCTCTTTCATTTTTCTAATAATGTAGGGGCTAAATGGAAATTCGGGAGGGAACAACAGAAACGCATGAGATAACTGTAATCTCTGTAGTGTAGATTGTAGACCTACACAAATTTCGTAACTGTAACGTTACATTGAACAGTGATTGCACGTCGGGAGGTAAAGGATTATAAAATACTTTTATAATATTACATAGAACAGTGATTGCAGGTCGGGAGGTAAAAGTATTTATAAAATGTTAATCTTATCAAGTCTCAGGAATTACTATCAGTATGGTCACTCTTATATGACATTTTAGGTAACATTATAATTCTTTACCTGTCAGTGGTACCAAACATTGTGTTTTTTCAAGGCATCTAGTAGGTCACAAATTAGCTGTAATATGGTAATTCAAATATGACTGATTACTTTGTTACCGAAAACTTCCGGGGTGAACAATCACTAAAATTTATTATTGATTTTAAACCTTCTGTCAACCCTCTAGGTTGCTATAAATCCTATAACATCAGCTAGTAATTAGCGAAACCTGCATTAATTATCTGTCACGAATTTTAAATTCAGTCAAGGAGCAATATCAATGTTACTAGTAGGCTGAGTTGTTTAGGAAGAAAAGAGAGGAATTGCATTCTAATTTAAGACAAAAGTTAAAACTGATTTTTTTTCCCCGCACTGCAAACAGATTGTCCCATCCTCATTCCTCTTCTAAATATGATATACAACTACCATTATATGTCTTCTCGCCTTTAGCTCATATTTCTTACAAATTATCATTAACAATTCACGAGTAATCAGTGTACTAAGAGAAAAAGGAAGACATTTAAATATTATGAAGCTAAGGACTCTAGAGTAGATAAACCACACGGAGACACACATTTGGGGTAGAGAATCTCTATCAAAAGCCAACACAAATTAGTCTACCAATTCCTCTCTCATCTCTTCTCTATTAGCATTTTTGGATAATCGTCTACATTGAAAGAACTCATGAAAGGATTATGAACTATCAAAAACAAAATATGCTAAAGCATGGTTCACATATGAACAATATAACATCTCTGTCGAAGACGCAAATATGCACAATTAAACAGACCGTAAAGATCAACCTATTACCCAAATAATGCTACACCAGGAAATCCTGAACTCCTATGTCTTACTAGTGAAATTACAGAACAATTTTTTGAGGATGTCCTGAGGTGCCAGCAACCAAATTCCGTTGAGTCTGACAAAAAATTTGTGCAATTAAGCATTATACATGACAACACCATTAAAATGAGAAAACTAAAAACCCTTTCGTGTTTATCATCAGCTAGACAACACAACTACTGAAATAACGAGGGGAAACAAAAGCAACTTCCATTTAAGACTTTTACCTCAAATCAAACTCAGATTCACGTCCAGGAGTAGTAGTCTCTACTGTTGGCCTTTCCAATAATCCACCTCCCTTCCCAGCTCCAGCAGCTGATACTGCTCTAGGACCACCACGAGCCATATATTGTCCTTTGTATAAGAGCACTTTATCCCCTGATATGGATGACGAAGAATTATCGGCTATAATGTATTAAGATATTCAGAAGGATAAAATGTAAAGACTGACCCCAAAAATGAAGACTTCTGGCAAAAATTGTAGACAATTTAAGGAGAAGAATAAACAGTGATCACAAGATAAGAGTTAAAATTCACAACTGTTCCTCTCTTGATAGGGATTCTAAAAAAGGAATTGTAAACGTGTCCACAGGATTTGAGGATTGCACTACAAGTAGCATTAAGGTGATTTTTCAAGCGTCTTTCATGAGCAGATGCCTAATACTCTTATGGGAACTGATAAGGAACTTCCTTCGAGGAGATAAATGTACAGATTCTAAGCGTGTTTGGTAAAAACACAAGATATTTCCTTCACAAGCGGTAAATATCTGAATGTCATAACAAAGTTGCTTCACAAGTTGAGTTCATAGACCGACAGACAAATGGAACATGCTCACATGTTTTTGAGAAACGAATAACTCTTTCTTTATAAATAGATAAACAAAAAGCCAACTGAAATTTATTATCTCAATGGTATGTATACGTTTGCACGGTCTCAAACATAATGCAGACATATTCTACTCTAACTTTGCACATACTAGCTCTTTCATGACTAGTTATAACTATACATTAATATTACCCTAATAGAGGACATTGATACATCATAAACCCTATAAAAATAAAAATAAAGTAAAATACTGAATAAGAAAGGTGGTCGAAAAGAAAACTCGGATGCATTTGACTTTCTCTGTCTCTGTTAGCTTATTCAGGGACTGATTGTGCAGATGAATATCATTGTCTTCAGAGTTGCAATAATGTGGTAGGAGTCATCATAGCTGATATACTCAAAAACTGTTAACACGATTGAAATCCTCGATTCACAATGCTAGAAGTTATCATAGTCCACGTGAAGGAAAGCTAGAGAATAATAAATAAAGATATCAAGCATTTGATGCCAGTGAGACTTTTGTTGGCTAGATGAGTTTTCAGAATGTTATAATCGAACTATACATGCATTAGGCAACACAAGGAAGATCTTTTATCCTATATTTTTACCCTTTTAGTTTAAAAACATTATATTCTCTTCCTTTTCCTTGACTTCTCCTGCACAATGCAATAACTTAAACCCCGCAATTAGCGTGAAAGTGTTTGCACAAATTCTTGAAGAAAAATGATCTTCTGTCCAGATAACCTAAAAGCTAAACCCATCTTTTGTCCTAGATGGCTAGATATTACCCCATGTTTATCAAACTATTGCACAACAAAAGTAATATAAACAGTAAACAAATATTATATGAAATCATATCCTATGGAGAACTATCCAAAGCACAATCAATAAATTACCACAACTAATACTAGATAAGAAATTTAACTGTAAGCAAGCATTCATACGTGACTCTAATTCGAAAAGTTGGGTATAATCATAAACCCACAAAAACCCATTGAGGAAACAAATCAAATAATCGTGAATTTGGGGAAATGGGTCACCTGATTTGGAGTTTATGATATGATTTGGGGAGAGAGCAATTCGACTGTACATGGCTGAATCCATCGCCCTTCAAAGGCAAATCAGCTGCTTCTCCTCTTTGTGCTCGAGAGAGAGCGAGAGGGGATGCCCACAAATAATAATTCTTTTTTTTTTTTTGGTGAATAAAAATGAGGTAGCTTTTTTTCTGGTTATTTTGCGCACGCAAAATTTTCCTGGCTGTTATTAGCCGTCCGCTTGCGGAGGCTCATCATCTTCTTGGTTCTTAAAATTGTGATTGTGACAGCCCTACTGAAGAAAACTATGTAAAAGGGTAAAAAGATTTGTGTAGATGGGCTTGGGCTGGGGAATGGGCGATCAGTTTTAAACAAACGAGTCTAACTCTGCCAAGTGCGTACTCCGATCTCCTATCTCACCCCGAACAGCAAACGCCATTAAGACCTCAGCAGTCAGCGCTTAGCTGGGACCCACTTCTGGAACTTAGCGAAGCCCGCCACGCATTTAGTTTATCGAGAAGCTGGTGAGCCGATCCAGGCGGCGGTGGGCCCCACCGAAATGCGGGGTAATCGGGCATGGGCCCCCACTGCGGCCCGAGTAGAAGGCGGACGAGGCGTGAAAGAGAAAGCCCTTCGCATAATAATGCGAGGGAATGCCAGATTTGCATTGTGCTCCCGTCGAAGTTTGCGTTATTGCATATTAGTTGCTAAATGATAGGAACTTCGAGACGATGCAATATTTATATGTACAGGGGCTACGCGAGCTAATATCAGATATACGGGTAGCACGGTACTGAAAATATCTCCATATATCCCGCAAAAAGAATCAAATAAAACCCCCACACTCCCAAAATAGAATTTTTAAACCAATCACTTGTTCCAAATAAGAAGCAAATCTTCAAACAGTAGACACAAAAAAGGGGGAAAAAACGAAAAAAAGAAGAGAATGCAGCGGAGAAAGGCGATGACTTGGTCGGCGGTGGCGAAATCGACGCAGGCGCTGGGGGCCCACGGCCTCCTCCTATGCTTCACCTTCTTCCTCGCTCTCAAGGTCGGCGATCGTGCGGACTTCTCCTGGTGGTAATCTTTTCAATCAACCCCCCAAATTTCAAAATTTTTTCCGTTTCAACCCCTGTGCGCGTGGATCTGGGGGCTACACGGTGAATTTGACGCTATTTTTTTATGAATTAGCTTGTGATTTCAGCTCTAATTTTGAGTATCTCTATACGAAGATTCTGCTGCTAGTCCATGAACTTCAATCTCCACTGAAAATGCAGGGTCGTCTTTGCCCCTCTTTGGCTGTTTCACGCCATCGTTGCCCGAGGGAGGTTCTCACTGCCTGCCCCATCCTTACCTCATGACCGCCATGTATGAAATATATGTTGTTTCGATTGGCCTTCATTTCGCCGATTTAGTACCGATAGTTGCTTTTATATTATTCTGCTCTGTGCAGTGGGCGCCTTGTCATGCCGTTGTTGCGACGCCATTACTCGTTGCATTCGAGCTGCTTCTTTGCATATACCTCGAGAGCATGGACGGTAAATCTCGCGAACGTTATTAGGCTTATATGTATGTGCATGCTTGCTGGTTTCTAACCTTCCCCATGTTTGCAGTGAGCAAGTACCCAGCTGTTAACTTAAAGATTGTTTTCCTACCGCTCTTAGCCTTTGAAGTGACCATTCTTATTGACAATTTCAGGTATGTTTTTCTCATCTTACTTTAATTTTTCTGTTTATATCATTAGGGCATTGTGTAACTATATATAAATTTAACTTGGTCTTATTTAACGTGGTCTTATCGTTATACTTTTCACCATCTCTTGCATTCTTTTCCTAGGTCCATGTATCTTTTCTCCTCACATCTCGACATTAGCAAATAACTTCTTTTAAAATGTTGGTTTATATAGCAGTGATCAAGATAATAAAAGTAAGACAGAAGCTGTTTTAGAAAGGTGAACAGTGACAATTCGGTGCCCATAGGCAAGCACTGGTCACATGGAAGAAAACATTGAACATTCTTGCTTTGATAAATCAATGGGAGGTAGCTATGAGGCTGTGCAGTTCTTTGATAATCTTTCTGGGTGCTACAATGATGCTCTTCTCTTGCTAAGAAAGCAAAGAGTTGGGAATCTGAGAAATAGTCAGAATTCTTTAATATATTATAATTTTGAACTTACTGTGGGAAATGTTATTAGAATATTAACTGATATGGAGAAGAGCTACTGCAATAGGAATATGTACTCATTATAGAAGGCATAGACTGCAATCTCAAGTGTGGTTGTTCCGAAGCAAATAAGTTCTTCTAAAGATGAAATAACTAGATGAAAATCTATCAGAGCTAGCCTCAATACAGTGAAACAAATGTATTCTTAGAGTGAGAACATGTGGTGATTGCATTATGGAATCAAATGTAATTCATCTTTTTGTTTTGGAAAGTTTATAACCATTGCTTCAGTTCAGTTGTTGGAAGTTGGAACTTCGAGATGCCTTCTCAGAGGTTTTGGTCCAGTGTTTTCCTTTTTGATGGGAATCACTTCTCCAATTACTGTTCACTGTTGGTGGATCAAAGTAGAGGTTTAATTGAATAATGTGAATTGCTCGATGAAGAATGTCTGTTTGCCAGCTGATTTGGACAAAAACATTTGTCTAATTAGACTTCTTGTTATTGGTGGATCAGAGTAAACAATTCAATTTGAGCAACTATTTATTGGAGGTCTGGCGAAGTTGTCTTTCTTGTCCTCATATGTGGCAAACTGGCGAAAGAAGTATATGGTGTCTTTACTTAAGAAGGTTAATTGATCAACCGAAAAGATACAGCTGAAGACTATGAATGATGTAGCAGGGATTTTATTGCTAGAGTTTGTATGTATCCAAGTAAAAATGCTCTTAGGTTGACAGTCTATCCGAGGGTGTGGTCCACCTCTCACTTTGTTTTTGTATTTGTTTGGCCTGTGATGAGTGTTGTACTCTCAATTGGGTACATGAATCATGAGGTTAGGTCCATATCTTCATATTTGATATACCTTTTTCCCCTTGATATTAAATGAATATGAAGGGCATGTTGGGTTCCTGGTGAAGTTTAAGCTCACAAAAACAATGCCTTTATCCAACAGCCTTCCCCCCAACTGCAACAGGCAACAGCAACCAAAAATGCCTTTACCTAAATCTTTCTTCCCTGTTCAGATTGTTAAGAATAATCTCCACTACTAAAATCCCTAGTGCATATTCTACTCTGTTAGAAATCTGTTTGTGTCAATATGCCATTTATAGGAACATACTACATAAACCACGTACATGGCATCACCATTTTGAGAAAAGTAACATAAAGTTCAAACTAATAAAACACCTAGAAAATTCAGAGAAGTTTTTAAATGAAATCCCAAAAATCCATGCGATGCATAGTACTTTGGTTTTCCATTAGCACACATGATTTGTTACTGATGGAGCATGGTGAATGAAAACAACTAGCTTGAATACAAATGAAGAGCTAACATATTCTAAGTTAAATAGCAATTTACAACGACCAAGCAAGAAGACAATAATAAGTTCAATAAAATATGCATCACAAGACCTGTCACATAGCATAATACAACCATATACCAAATATGTATCTCCACATTTCTCTTGGCGCATATGGATTCAAGCTGAGCTGCATATGCAGTTCTGTTACTTAAAAAAGAGGTGTAGTTCTACAAGGACTAGTTATTTATAGTCTCCCAAAGCTTTTTGCAAGTTATCATATATGTCGGGACTTGGGATTGACACTTAAAGAGCAGGTCTGTGAGGACGTCATTTTTGGTGTCTACAAAAAAGCAAAGTGCTGCTGCTGCAGTGATGCAAAAAAAATTAAGCCATTACTCAAATCACTTCCATTAAGCTTCCTCAAGACAGCCCAAGCATAATCCTTTCTCATCTATGGATTAGAAGGAAGACGACAACATTAGGCTTGGAGCCTGATACATTGAGAAAGAGATCTTCTCAGTGAGTTTAGTAATTGCAATTTCTAGTCTCCTACGTGAATCAGAGGGTCATCAGAAGATATCTATCACTGATACAGATAGAGTATGAAACGGGAGCTTACATGATCTTTTGTCGTCCTCTTATTTTGAAGCCATATAATACTTTAAGATACTCAAATCTTATCTGTGAATGCTTTGAATGGTGTATTAATTGTTCTTAGCATTTCTTTTTAGACAAACTAGTTTGTTTTTTGGGTAAACCTAGTAATCTCTGCCCTTATATTGTGTTTCCTCTTCTTAACCAGAATGTGGAGGGCTCTGATGCCAGGAGATGAAGAAACTAGTATGACTGATGAAGCTATATGGGAGGCACTTCCTGTAAGTTTGTTGTAGTTGATATTTAAATGAGATTTTGGGACATGTCTTATAACTATTTGTGCGGATATTGGGGATACTCCTTTTGAATCCTGCACATATACATTAAGCTACATTCGAAAGGAAGACCTACGTAGTCTTGAGAAACCATTATATTTTGACCCAGGATCTATAATATTTTACTATTTCTGAAGTTTATGTTGTTCAAAACTCGTGTACATCTGTTCAATTTACAACCTTTTTTGTGGATATGATGTTCATACTTCAAGTCTGTTATTCACTTCATGTAGAACTTTATACAAAAACACTCCAACTAACACCCAAAATACCATCATACATACAATTGACTAAAAACTCACCAATGTCAAAACAGAGACGTGTATAATGTTTTAATCTCTGGTTCTCTTTCTGTTACTTAATCATTATCAGCATTAATTTCTGTTTTAGTCATTATAATGTTTTCATTTCTGTTACATAGCACTTTTGGGTGGCGATCTCTATGGTGTTCCTTGTAGCTGCTACAACTTTCACGCTACTTAAGCTATGTGGTAAAATATTTTCACTCAGTTGAACTTTCTATAATTTTTATTCTCTCTCTACGATTTTTGTTAAGTTAAGATATAGATAAGCCATCTGTATTAAAATCTATGTTATTGAATTCCATGTACGAACATAAAGGATTCCTAATTGAAGGAACTTGACTTACAGTTTGTCCATTTCTGCTAGGTATAATAGGAGAAGTTTCAAGTTGATAAATTGCATATTAAAATAAAATGTGTGTAAATATGACAGGTGATGTCAACTCCTTGGGCTGGTGGGATTTATTTGTAAACTTCGGGTAGCAATCTTTTATCTCCTTTACAATGTTAGTTTTAAAATCCTTCACGCTTATTTTTTCTGAAAACTTTTTGTCTATCACACAGAATAGCGGAATGCTTTGCTTTTCTTGTTTGTACAAAATGGTCTAACCCGATGATACATAGACACCCTAACCATGGTGAAGCAAGCTCATCCTCTTCAGCAATCCAATATCGCGATTGGAACAGTGGCCTACTGTTTTCTGCTATGGAGGACAGTGATCATCAGGGATTTTGTGGCCTGCAAGACATAGGTGGCCATATTATGAAAATTCCACTTGTTGCTTTCCAAGTTCTACTATGCATGCATCTAGAGGTATGTTCTTAGAACTCTTTGGTTGCTTTTGGTTCTATTAACCTCTGTAATATCATTCCATTTGTATTTCCCTGGTTTTCATTGCGCAGATTGTCTATGCAATATACATAAGAAAACTTGATATGATCCACATTTACGTATGTTGGTCAAGAAGCAGGTGTTAGTTGTCCTTCCCATACATAAAATGATCACATACAATATTGTAAATACGGAGAAGGGTAGGAGTAAACTGTAAAACTGTTCTACACAAGTTGTAGACACTTGAGACAAAGTTAATCCCAGTTATCTGATGTTTCTAATTGTTGATATTTAGGTAGATGGATTTGATAGTTTTGCTTATCAGAAAGGTTTACTTTACAATAGCTTGTCCACATCTGTACCCTTCCTGAGGGTACTCTTTTGTACATCTATATGAATTAAATTTCACACTCAAGAGCCACCTAAACAGAAGAGATATAAACTGGATTCAAGCTTCATGCATATTAATGTTGCTACTGTATCAACTATGTACTCAAGTAGTATGTAGATGTACTCACAGAAACATTTTTTAGTCCTATGGAGAAAACACTTCAAGAACCAGATGCAGTTACGGTGCCTAGAGATCCCATATTATTATCCAGTGATTGCTGTTGGCATTTGCCATGTTAAGACGCAAACATACCTAATTAGTCAGTGTTTGTGGCTTGGAGGCGTGACCTATACCATTATTTTGCTAAAAATATTTGGCTGTTTTGGGTCCAAATCAACCCTACCTCAGACTAGGCAAAAAAGTAAGTTTAACGGAGACACCACAACTTACATAGTTTGGCTTAAGCCTACATCCATGGGGAACACAACAAGAAAATTTCCACTATCGAGTATAACGGTACAAAATATAGGAGACAGGGTTCTCTCACTCCGTGTGCATGCAAGACAACTGCACAATATCCACCATAGTACTTGCTATTAGAACATCTAACTAAAGAATTTTACACTATACTAGTTTATCGAGCATAAAAAACTTCTTAAGTTTTTGAGAATACCTCCATCCTTACAACCAATATTCACATGCATGACCCCCTGTTTTTGCAAATGTGTAGGATGAATGAACTAACACCTAAATATTTTCTTGTTTTTCCAGGGCACACCCCCTGGTGCTCAACATATCCCAATTTTCGCCCTTTTCTCTCCTCTATTTCTTTTGCAAGGTGCTGGTGTCTTGATCTCTATAAAACGATTGGTGGAGAAGCTTGTTGTTTTGTTACGCAATGGATCTTTTACTGGAAGATACCTCACGTTTTCATCAAGAACTAATGATTGTTTCTCTTTCCTACATCATGGCTCAAGGTACTAACGCTTACATTTCTTCTCATCTCGTATGAATATGTCCTTCACGCTATTTTTGTTTTGGCAATATCTACATGGGCACCCTACCATTGTCATAATATTTGCTATTGAAGGAGCTAAATATTGCTTGGTGTAAGTATAGATTCCTCGGTTGGTGGTCCATTGATGAAGGTAGCAAAGAAGAGCAAGCTCGCCTTTTTCAGGCAGAATCAACTGGGTATGTATCACTATATTTACATAGTCATGACTTGTTATATATGCTAAGTATAATATTTTATAGTACCTTCATTATCCTGCCTAGTGATAAGTTAGTAGGCAATTGTTTGATTGGAAATTACTCATCCATGTTTATTAAATTCTTATATCTTATACCATTTGATTTTAACCTCTCTTTCATGCAGCATTTATATATGCTTCTGTCATGTAACTCCTGTAATTTTGAGACCTCTGAATTTGGTGGTGCCTTATTTTAAACAAATATTAACATGTTGAGTAAGTATTTGTCTTTGTGTGAGGCCCTCACTGTAATTCGTTTATCGAAGACATCTTGACCAATGTTACATATCACAGTGTAAATTTTGGCCTTTTTTTGGTACACCTGTCGTGGATTAATTAAAATAACCCTTTTGATATCTGTTTTAACCTACTCAAAACATAAATGTTCACATTTCTTTCTTTTTTCCTTTTTTTTCCTTTCCAATTTGTGGGTGCTGAAATGCTTTGCTGACTTGAGATAGCGTGTCTATAGTGAAAGTGCTGACCAACCTGTTTTGTTTCTGACTTAAATTTAATTTCATCTTTAGGTATAACACTTTCTGTGGTTATCCACCTGAGGTGGTGAAGAAGATGCCAAGGAAAGATCTTGCTGAGGAGGTATACTAATATACTTTTTCTCCCAAAAATTGGACATTAAACTTCCCATTTCAACAGTACTCAAAACATAAATGTTCACATTTACTTTTCATGTTTAATCCCAGGTTTGGAGGCTGCAAGCAGCTTTGGGGGAGCAATCTGAAATCACCAAATATAATCAGCAAGAGTATGAAAAACTTCAAAATGTACTTTTTCTTATCTGGACTAGAATAAATATTTTCATTTCATCTTACTTTCACCTTTGTGCGTGTTCTGTTTCTTTTCAATGTTTTCCTCTGATTAATTAAGCTTTGTGAGCTATAGCATGAACATGTCGTGTGAGACATCTCACCCTACACACAAACATCAGTTTCTACTCAGTGTTCTAGTTGATTTTTCCTTTTTGGGGATATCTGTATTTAGTATATTAGACTGATTGCAAATTTTGAAGTCAACCAAATAATTTACATTAGGTCGAGACAAAAAAAAAATGAACAAAAATCATGGGTCATTAGCTCAGGAAAAATGCAAATTTCGACGAAAGAAATCATAATTGACATTAGATCGAAACAAATGAAAATGGACAAAAAGCATGGGTTATAGTCCATGAAAATTGTAAAGTTTTAAGTATGCCAATTATTTTCAATAGGTCTAAGAAACGAAAATGGATCGAAATCATGGGTTATAGCCCATGAAAATCGTATATTTTGACAAAAGAAAACATATTAGCTATGGGGTAGAAAATAGACTAAATTTTAAAAAATAGTGGGCTATAGTCCATATAAATCTTGAATTTTAAAGAAAGAAAATTTAATTGTTTTCAGGTCGAAACAGACGAAAATTTAAAAAAATGTAGGTTACAGCCTATGAAAATTACAAATTTTAAAGTACACCAAATAATTTACGTTAGGTCGAAACAAACAAAAATGGGAAAAATTATGGGTTGTAGCTTATGAAAATTGCAAGTTTTGACAAAAGAAAACATAATTTTTTTTAGGTCGAAACGGATGAAACTTGGCAAAAAATAAGGGGGTTATAATCCATAAAAATTGTGAAATTTTAAAGAAATTTTTTTAAATTGTCATAAGGTTGAAAAGAGCGAAAATAAATGAAATTGCAAAGTTTAAAGTACGCCAAATATTTTTCAGTAGGTCAAATCAAACGAAATGGACAAAAATCATAAGCTAGCCCATGAAAATTTTGAATTTTAAAGTATGCCAAAATTTTTTCATTTTGTCGAAACAAACAAAAACAAATAGAAATCATGGGTTATACTCCATGAAAATCGCAAGTTTGGATGAAAGAGAACATAATTGTCAGTAGGTTGAAATAGGGAAACTTTGACAAAAATAGTGGGTTATAATAAATGAAAAGCAAGAAGTTTAAAGAAATAAAATTTAATTGTAATTAGGTCGAAAAAGATCAAAATGGAAAAAAAAATCATGGGTAATAAGCCAATAAAAGTTGTAAATTTTGAAGTGTTAAATGATTCCCATTAGGTCAAAGCGAACGAAGATTCATAGAAATCGTGAGTTACAACACATAAAAGTTGCGAAGTTAAGTATGCCAAGCTTTTATTAGGTCGAAACGAGTGAAAATGAAAATAACTCATCAGTTATTGCTGAATAAAATTGCTAATTTGAAAGAAATCTTAATTATCTATTGGGTCGAAATAGACGAAAATGGATAAAAATTGCGGGTTCTCATCCATGAAAAGTGTAAATTTTGAACTATGCATAATTAGTTGCTATTGGGTTAAAATAGACGAAAATAAACAAAAGTTGGTGGGGTATAACCCATGAATATTGCAAATTTCAAAGTACGCTAAAATTTTCATAAAGTCGAAACAAACAAAAATGGATAGAAATCATGGGTAATAAACCCATGGAAATCATGAGTTTGACAAAAGAAAACAAACTCTTTTTGGTTTAAGTGGACAAATCTTGAGAGAATTAAGCGTTATAGTCCTTGAAATAAGGGTATTTTAGAGAAAAAATTTAATTGTCAATAGGTCAAAACAGACGAAAATAGACAAAAAGTCCTGGGTTATAGCCCATTAAAGTTGAAACTTTTGAAGTACACTAAATAAATTCCATAGGTCAAAATGGACAATAATGGCTAGAAATCATTTATAACCCGTGAAAATTACGAATTTTGAAGTATGCAAAAAAAATTTCATTAGGTTGAAACAAATGAAAACAGATAGAAATCATGGGTTATACCCTATGAAATTGCGGCTATGGGCAAAAGAAAACATAATTTCCATTGAATCAACATGAAAAAATTGACAAAAAAAGTAGGTTATAATCCATGAAAATTTTCATCATGAATTTTTAAGAAATAAAATTAATTGCCATCTGGCCGAAACTGCTAAAAATGGACAAAAATATTGGCTTATAAGTCCATGAAATTTGGAAATTTTGAAGTATGTGAAATAATTTCCATTAGGTCAAATCGAATGAAAATGGACTAAAATTATGGGTTATAGCTCATGAAACTTGTGAATTTAAGTGCACATAGTAATTTTGATTAAGTCGACACAAATCAAATTGGAAAGAAATCATGGGTTATAAACCCATAAAAATTGCTATTTCTGAAGAAAGAAAACTTAATTACCATTGGGTCAGAACGAATGAAAATGGACAAAAGTCATATGTTATAATCCATAAAAATCACGAATTTTGAACTATGCATAGCGAGTTGCTATTGGGTTTAAACAGACGAAAATAAACAACAATCGCGGGGTATAGCCCTTAGAAATTGAAATTTCGAAGTATGAGTAATTTAAATTAGGTCGAAACAAATTAAAATGGATAGAAATCATGGGTAAATAGCCCATGAAAATTGAGAGTTTTGACAAAAGAAAACATAATTGCTATTGGGTCGAAGTGGACAAAAACAGTGGGTTATAGTCAACATTGGGTTATAGTCCATGAAAATTTGAGATTTTAGAAAAAGGAACTTTAATTGCCCTCAGGTCAAAACAAATAAAAATTGATAAAATTATTATAACCCATGAAAATTTGAACTTTTTAAGTACGCGAAATAATTTCATTAGATTAAAAAGGACAAAAATGGACAGAAATCATAGGTTATATTCAATAAAAATTTTGAATTTCGGAGCACGACTAATAATTTCCATTAGGTCGAAACAAACAAAAATAAATAGAAATTGTGGGTTATAGTCCATGAAAATTGCGAGTTTAGGAAAGAATGTAATTATTATTGGGTCCAAACAGACGAAAATAGACGAAAATCATGGATTACAATTCATGAAAACCACGAATTTTGAACTACACATAATTTGTTGCTATTGGGTTAAAACATACGAAAGGGTACACAAGTCGTGTTAAAGCCCATAAAAATTACGAATTTTAAAGTACACCAAATAATTTCCATTTGGTTGAAACAAATGAAAACGGATAGAAATCATGAGTTGTAACCCGTGAAAATCGCGAGTTTGAAAGAAGAAATTTTAATCATCATTGGGTTGAACGAACGAAAATTTGAAAAAATCATTGGTTATAATCTATTAAAATTGCACATTTTGAACTACGCATAACTAGTTGTTATTGCATTTAAATAGACGAAAATGGGCAAAAATCATGGGGATATAGCCCAAGAAAATTGTGAAAGTCAAAGTCTACGAAAAAATTCCATTAGGTAAACAAACAAAAAAGGAGCAGAAATCATGGGTAATAGCTCGTGAAAATTGCAAGTTTTGACGAAATAAAACATAATTATACTTGGGTCAAAAAAGACGAAAATTGGCAAAAATAGTGGGTTATAGCCCATGAAAATTATGAGTTTTAAAAAGATATTTAATTTCTATTAGGTTGAAACAGACAAAAATAGACAAAAACCATGGGTCACCCATGAAAATTGTAAATTTTAAAGTACACCAAATAAATTCCATGAGGTCGAAAGAAACAAAAATGGTTAGAAATCGTGGGTTAAAGCCCATGAAAATTGCAAGATTGTAAAAAAGAAAACTTAATTATGATTAGGTCAAAATGAACGAAAATGGACAAAAATCATAGTTTATAACCGCGAACTTTGAGCTGCACATAATTTGTTGATATTAGGTCGAAATACACGAAAGTGAAAAAAATCCTAGGGTATATAGTCCATAAAATTGTGAATTTCAAAATAATGCTAGAAAAATTCATGAGGTCGAAACAAACGAAAATGGACAGAAATCATGGGTTATAGCTCATGAAAACCGTGAGTTCTAACGAAAGAAAACATAATTGCAATTGGGTCGAAACAAATGAAAATTGACAAAAGTGGACAGAAATCATGAGTAATAACCAATGAAATCGCATGTTCTGACTAAAGAAAACAGAATTGTCATTGGATTGAAATGGACAAAATTTGACAAAAGTAGTAGGTTATATAGTCAATGAAAATAGAGAATTTTGGAAAAAGATATTTTAATTGTTTTCAAGTCAAAACAGACGAAAATAGACAAAAAATTTAGGTTATAGCCCACGAAAATGGGACTGCTGAAATACACTCAATAATTTTCATTAGGTTGAAACCGACGAAAATGGATAGAAATCATGGGTTATAGCCCATGGAAATTGCGAATTTCAAAGTAAACGCTACATAATTTCCATTACGTCAAAACAAGCACGGAATCGTGAGTCATATAGTCCATGAAAATTGTGAATTTTGAAGTACGTCAAAAATTTTATATTGGTCGAAACAAATAAAAACGAACTAAAAGTATGGCTTATACCGTATGAAAATGGCAAGTTTGGATGAAAGAAAACATAACTGTCATTGAATCGAAACGGGCGAAAATTGACAATATTGTTGGTTATAAACTATAAAATTGAGGAAGTTTAAAGAAATAAAATTTAATTGTCATTAGGTCAAAACTTATACAAAGGACGAATCGTGGGTTATGCCGGTGAAAATTGCAAATTTTGAAGTATGCCAAATAATTTGAGCTACTTGCGAAAATATGGCTATCTCAGGCTTTGACTCATGGGTCTATCCAATCATTTCATGATATCACATTTCTATAATTTATTTTTTTGGTTTTATGTGTTCTTTACGTGGGGCACTATCTTAAATGTTATATAGGCTAGAAATAAGGGTTGCAAAGCCCTAAAATAGAGGGTTCTTGTTTTTGTTTCTTTGACTTCATTTGCTCATGTAACCTTAGTCTCCTTGCATTATCCTTTTGTACCTTCTGCTGCTCTAGGTGGTGGTCCCTTGTGTGATGGAGCCAGATTAAATAAACTATAAACAGAAAGAAGGTTGAAATCTAAGACTTGAGCTTGTTTGTGATTGATGAAAGAGTAAGCATTGGCCTGGATAGATTCAGAGATAATCATCATCAGCTTCCTTTAGATTAATGACTTTAGAATTTAGGGCTTAGTGGAGAGTAGGTTAGGAGTTTTCTCAGGAGTGAGGAGATTAATTGATATTGGAGTTATGTTAATTAAATTGAAGATGCCATCAAAACAGAATACTCCCAGCATATGCTCTTGAAGTAACATTTGGGCCTTTTTATAAGATTTAGGTGGGAATATAGAAATTATGAAGTTTTCGGGGGAGGTACCAAAATTGTGCAGATTTTAGGAAGAATATCAAAAAAATATCCAATTATATTTGGATTGATGTAGTCAGATTATAAAATTGTTCCACTCACCGTACGCATCTCTTTTGATCATAGCGTCAAAATAAGAGGTAAAGAGAAAGGAAAAAAAATGGTGCTTTTTTGTTGATAACATAACAGTAAAAATTGGTGAATCATCTCTACATCATAACTTAAATGAACAGAATTAAGTATACTATTGGATCCTAGTCTATGACTGCTCCTTTGTCCCAAAAACTGAAGAAAAGAATCAGCAAGGTGACGGTTGATTGCATGGCCCATTCAGCAATTCATCTTGGCTAACTGATATGAAATGCAAGGGGGAAATGGTGACCAAGATTGGTTCATTCTAGTTTTTATTCTGCCTTCATTTATTGGAGGCAAAATCATTTCTTTTTGTTTTCATTTTATTTATATATTGTTCTTCTTTTCCAGGAAAAGGTCCTCTGCAGAGTCTGTTTTGAAGGAGAGATATGCATGGTTCTTCTGCCCTGCCGACACCGTATTTTATGCAAGTATGGCGTCAAAGTTCTTCCACATATTTTTGACAATTCATTTGCTATCTTGTCTTATAATAAGAGCATAGTCATCTTTGCGTACGCTTATTGAAAGTTTCTTCATTGAATTCCAAAATCTTTTAACTTGGTTGTCCTGATTGCAGGATTTGTGCTGAGATGTGTAACAAGTGCCCCATTTGTCGTGTCCGAGTAGAGGAGCGCATGCCTGTATACGATGTATAAATACTTGTCTAGTACTGATCCTACAAGATAACAGAATGGGCAACTTAATCGTACATACATAGATACAATTCCTAGCTATAGACTTAATACAAGCTCTGGTTTCTTTTTGTGTGTATGTATAACGGGTCGAAGCTGTATTCATTGCTGCTTTTGCTGTTGGGACTGGATTTTTTAGGATGCTTAGTGAGTACACCATAGTTTACTCTTGTAATGGATCGTAGTTTCTTCCCCGCTTTTGCCTTGTAAATATGTCGGTATTTTTCTGACTTTATGATATCAAATTTACTTGCAGTTGTGCGGAGCCCACTTCGATGAAGTTGTTTAGGATTAGAGATAAATGTTTGTGCTGTATTGTTTATTGTTAAAAACTTTAAAGCCTTACGATCATATGGCCTTAAATTGTTAAAACACTTGCTTGCAATTGAACTATACTGTCTATGAATCTCAAATTATTCAACTAGATGCTGGGGAAAAAAGGTTGTTTTCTTTAAAAGCTGCTGATATCACTCTGTGCATGGTTTTTGCAGTTATAATACTTAGTTTATGGGGGATAAATATCTGTTTAGTGAACTTTGTGAGTTATGTAACTAAATTATTGTCCAATAATTGCCATTGATTTTTTTACCTCACATTAGTGGACCCTTTTTACTGGTTTTACCATATCCAAGATAAAAAATCTGAGTCCGAATTAATAATCCCCAACCAATAACCCTCCAAGCTTTCGCGTGCATTATGTAAACTTTTTTTAAAAATAGCAAGAGTGTGCTCCGTCTGCAGAACTGCAGGACAGATGTGCTGGTGGTTTAAGAAAAGGCTGTTCTTCAATATTTTGATTGACAAAAAGCCATAGCATGGATTGAAGAGAAAATATCAAATAGTCCCCGGTCCATGACATTTAATGTGCACTAAAAGGATGTTACCACAAAATTATTTTTTATTGTGTTAAAAAGGAAAAAAAATGTTGAAAAATCATGGGTCATGACTCATAAAATTATGAATGTTGATCTCTGAAAAAATTAGTAGCTCTTGGGTCAAAATGAACAAAAATAGCCGAATATAATTGCGGGTTCGAGGTCAAGATTTCGTGAACTTTTGACTCCGGACAATTATTTGCCATTGAGTCAAAACGAAAAAAATAGAGAAAATTTGTAGGTTAGCTCATGAAATCGTAAACATTGATCTCCATGAAAGTATTTTCCATCAAATGAACAAAAATGATCAAAAATTGTGGGTTACAGCTCATAAAAATGTGAATTTTGAACTATTCAAAATTATTGGCCATTGAGACAAAAATAGAGAATAACTTTTTTGATCTCCAAATAATCATTTGCTATTGGGTCAAAATGAACAGCAATGGCTAAAAATCGTGGGCTATAACTTATGATATCGTGAATTTTAAACAGAGCAAAACTATTTACCATTGGGTCAACGTAAATAATATTGGCAAAAAATTGTGAGTTATAACTCATGAAATTGTGAATTTTGACCTCCGCATAACTATTTTCCATTGAACTAAAACAAACAAAAATAAAGGAATATCATGGGTTACAGCTCATAAAATCAAGAATTCTGATCTCCGAAATATTATTTGCTATTAAGTCAAAATGAACAAAAATCGTTAGTCATACCTCAATGATATCGTGAATTTTTAACTTTGCATAATTATGTGTTATTGAGTCAAAATGAACAAAAATATTAAAAATTATGGGTAATAGCTCATGAAATCATGAATTTTGAATTGTGCAAAATTATTTGGCATTGGATCAAAACGAACAAACATGACAAAAAATTATGGGTTATAACTCATAAAATCATAAATTTTGAACTCTGCATAACTATTTGCCATAGTGCCAAAATGAAGAAAAATGTTAAAAAAATTATGGGTTATAGCTCATGAAATGGTAAATTTTAAACCCCGTATAAGTAATTTTCATTGTATCAAGATGAACAAAAATGGCAAAAAACCATGGGTCATAGTTCATGAAATCGTGAATTTTGATCTTTGTAAAATTATTTACTATTTGGTCAAAACAAAAAAAGACCAAAAATCGTGGATTTTAGCCCATGAAATCGTGAATTTTAATCTTTGCATAATTATTTTCCATTGAGTCAAAATGAACTAAAATAGCTAAAAATTATGGGTTATAGTTTAGGAAATGGGGAATTTTAAACTCTACAAAATTATTTACCGTTTGGTCGAAACATAGAAAAATGGACAAAATGATGGGCTAAAGATCGTGCAATCCTAAATTTTGAACTCTGCATAATCAGTTGCCATTGAGCCAAAACAAACAAAAAGGGAGAAAAATCATTGGTTATATTTTATGAAATCGTGAATTTCATCTTCACGAAATTACTTGCCATTGAGTTAAAACAAAAAACACTAAAATGATGTCTTATTGCTCATGAAATCATAAATTTTAAACTCTGTAGCCATCGAGTCAAGACAAAAGGACAAAACTTGTACGTTATAGCCCAGGAAATTGTTAATTGTGATCTCCGCAAACTTATTTGTCATTGTGCCAAAATGAAAAAAGGGAGAAAAATTATGGGTTATAACTCATGAAATCGTGAATGTTGATCTTGAAAAAATTATTTGCTATTGTGTCAAAATAAACAAAAATGGATAAAAATGGCGGGTAATAAGTCGTTATATTGTGAATTTTTGACTTCAGATAATTATTTGTCATTGAATCAAAATAAAAGAAATGGACAAAAACTAGGGGTTATAGCTTATGAAATCGTGAATATTGATCTCTATAAAATTATTTTCCATTGGGTTATAATGAATAAAAATTACCAAAATTGTGGATTCCAGCTCATGAAAATGTGAATTTTGCATTGATGAACAAAAATAGAGAAAATCGTGGGTTATAGCTCTTGAAATTGTTACTTTAGATCTCTTAAAAATTATTTTCTCTTACATCAAAATGAACAGAATTGGCTAGCAACTCTACCTCTTAGCTCTCTGTAGCAACTTGAATCAGCTCAAAATCATATCGTATGTAAAAGTTATGCTTAAAATACTAACAGAGTGTCAAAACTGCCAGATTCGACGAACCAAGCTTGTTTCTCATTATTTTTGCGCTCCAATCTTGTCCACGCTCCTCGGTATTCATATCCTTATCATGCGCCACATCGAATCTCACCAGAATGCATTACCTAAAAATACAGACAAACTAAATGCAGTAAACATGAACTAGAAATCGAGATATAACTAATATGGAGAAATTATGAACTCAAAAATGCTAGTTCTAATATGAAAATGAGAGTAGATATGCGTAAAAATGTATATACAAATGTAACTCATCACTGCTCTCTCCAAGGAGCATGGCTGAGGGGTCGGTGGCGGAGTCCCCCCCGAATAAGAAATCGGGCTTCCCCATCTCCCGACGTTGGTCGTCCAACATGGCCACGTCGGTAGCCAACTCCCCGCAGGGTCAAATGGTGGCCCTCTGTAACTCTCCATTTCAAGTCCGTCGTTTTGTCTGCACGGAAGACAGGTACGGGGTCAAGTAGCGGGAATCTTGGGGGGGCCGAGAAGCCTGTGCCCCCAGCCAGTCCAATGGCCTTCCCCTAGGAAGAGCCTCACCAGAGAAAGCAGCTGCAGAACAAAATGAAGTGCAGTTGCAAAAGAAAAGAGAGGAAGTGCCCAACACAGGCGAGCCCTGTACAGGCGAGCTGAACGGGTGAACCATGCCTGTTGACAAGGCCTCGCCTGAACAAGCGGACCTCGCCTGTTGACGAGGCCTCTCCGGAGCAAGTGGACCTCTCCTGTTAACGAGGCCTCGCTTGAGCAAGTGGACCTCGCCAGTTAACGAGATCTCGCCTGAACAAGCGACCTCGCCCGTTGAGGGGGTTTCGCCTGAACAAGCGATCTCGCCGGGTTGACATGAACTCGCCCGAACAGGCAAGCCTCTCCAGAAGACGAACGGGAGTCCGTTCGTCTTCTTCTATCAGTCCTTCATGCTCACCAGGAGGCGTCCGGCTGTGAGCGGTGGCGGGCATGTCACTGGCAGCGGCGGAGGGAGAGGAAGGCCTCTTCCCCTTCGACACAATCTTCTTCGATCTAGATGTCATGACCTCGAGCAGTTAGTTTTGAGTCAAAGGGGAGCACTACGTTGTGTTTCAGGGAGCAGTAACCTCCCAACGAAGAAGATGGGAGCCTTATATAGGCGAAGCTTGACGATCGAGATTCGCCAGAGCAGACCTCAACGGCAGAGATCGTTCGCCAGACGAGCGGGCGAGATTAGTGGGGCGTCGAACTCACAGCCCAGATTGGGCGAAGTGATGCCTGGCAAACCGCATTTAAGGTGATCTGACATGCTCGCGTCGCCTCGGCCAGCAAAAGGACACGTGGCTCGCACATTCCTGAAGCACAAAGCTCGCCAGACACACCGAGCTCGCCTGAGGCTTGAGCTCGCATGAGACTCGAGCTCGCATGAGACTCGAACTCGCCTAAGGCTCGAGCTCGCCGAAGGATTGAGCTCGCCAGAGACTCGAGCTCGCCAGAACCTCTAAGGCCGCCCGAAGTACAAGGCTCGCCTGGCGCTCGAGCTCGCCAGAAGTTCCTAGCTCGCCTGACACTCGAGCTCGCCAAAGACCTTAGCTCGCTTGAGGCACAAGCTCACCTGAAGCTTGAGCTCGCTAGAAATTTCTAGCTAGCCTGAGATCCGAGCTCGTCAGAAACTCGAGCTCGCCTAAGACTCGAGCTCGCCAGAAGTTTCTAGCTCGCCCTCTCTAGAGGTCCAAGCTCGCCTGAAGCACAGGGCTCGCCCAAATTAGAGCTCGCCCACCGAGTATGGCCCACTAGGAATGCAAGCTCGATCCACAGGTCGAGCTCGCCTAAAGGTGATGCCCGTTGCGCAAGCGTGTGTGCCCACGACCCAGCTAACACCATGCAAATACGAGCGAAGACCGAAATTTATTATAGGACATGAAAGCACTACAGGAGGAACTGTGACAATACATTCGAACAAAACTCACAGTACCAAACAAAAGCAAAAAAAACAGAAGAAGAAGGAGGAAGAGGAAGAGCCTAATCGCTGTCGGAGTCCTCGCTCGTGGAAACCCAGGGGTCCTTCTTCAGACGCCACTTCAGACACCGGACGATCCTACGAAGAGCGAGGCACTCACGGCTCCATGCATCCCTGTCATGAACGAGCTCTTGCCGAACTGCTGATTGGTTGCGGACAATCTCATCAAGCATCTCTTTCTCAGCCGCCAGAAGCTCGGCCAAACGACGGAGTATGCGAAGCTCGTCCGGCAGACAATCGTGAGCCTGGGCCAATTCTTGTCAGAGCCTTGCAATCTCCTCACTTCGGCTAGAGGGAGCAGGAGCGGCCATAAGAAGAGGGGGATAGAGGAACAATTAAAATGGAGGAGGCAGCCTACCCCTATTTATAAGCCCCTCATGCTTGTTCGCGTCGAAAATGGGTTTCTTTGTTGTCTCCATTTTAAAACGTTTCAAAAATGAGTACACTTGAAATATTACACGTGTAAAACTTTCAATTACAAAGAAAATATAATCACTCTCTACAAACTCGAACAGAAGAATCACTACATAATTATCTCCTGCTTTTGTGGGTTGTTTGCCTGTGCCGGGGACGCGTCGTCCGTGGACCACCAAGCAATGATCACTGAACTGACAGGTTGAGTTTACGTCTCGCAAAGGAGATCGAAACTGAAGCAAATATCTTAGCGAAGTAAGATATCTACTCTTCCCAAGAATAAGGCAAAGCTTAAACTCGAGGATTCTCCACGTGGAGTGCTTCAAGAACGCTCTTGATTGGATGAGGAATTCACTCTTGGCTCTTTTTAGATTCACCAAAGGACTCCTCTCTGAAAAATGATCTTCTCCCCTCTCTGAAGAATCATCCCCCCCAATAACACGTGTTAAAGGGGTATTTATAGGCTTTAGAAAGTATAACTGCCTCAAAGAACGCCAACAGTTACTGTTCACCCGAGACAGTTTTTGGTGTCGCGCGCACTGTTCATCCAAGACAGTTTTTTGGTGTCGCGCGCACTGTTCATCCGAGATAGCACTGTTCATCCGAGACAGTTTTTTGGTGTCTCGCAGCACTGTTCATCGTAACTGTTGTTTCCTTCTTTTAAGGCACATTTAATGCCCCATTTATGCACTTAGTGGGCGTTTTTCAAGGGTGTAACCGCCCACTAACATTAATTGATGTCCCCACATGTTGAAAAGGTCCAACGGGTCCCATAATAACATATGTTAAAGGGGTCTTTGCAAACCAGTACTGTTCACCCGAGACGATTTTTAGTGTCTCGTGGTACTGTTCATCCGAGACAGTTTTTGGTGCCTCGCGATACTATTCATCCGAGATAGCACTGTTCACCCGAGACAGCTTTTGCTGTCTCGCAGCACTGTTCACCGAGACAACACTGTTCACCCGAGACAGAATTTGGTGTCTCGCGATACTGTTCACCCGAGACACTGTTCACCCGAGACAGTGTCTCGTGGTACTATTCATCCGAGGCAGCACTGTTCATCCGAGACAGTTTTTGGTGTCTCGCAGCACTGTTCACCCGAGACAACACTGTTCACCCGAGACATGTTTTGGTGTCTCGCGGTACTGTTCATCCAAGGGCACTGTTCACCCGAGACAGTGTCTCGCGGTACTGTTCATTCGAGGCAGCACTGTTCATCCGAGACAGTTTTTGGATGTCTTGACCATTTTGATGATAACTTTCTCGTCCGATCTCCGAATGAGGCGATTCGAGATGCGTTGGAAAGCTGATGAGGAGAGCTACAACTTTTGTGTTTTGAGCTTTTTCATATCCAAACCGCATCATTACCAAAATCTGCAAGATATTTGGTATCTTGGCCATGGCGAGACACAAAAGGTGTCCGGGGCATATATTCTTCAGTTTGACCCCTGTGGTTGACCTATTGGGGTTTTTTATGATTTTGTTCTTCAATCTTCTCACGACTAAATCACATTTGGGGTTCACCAATAATTTTTGATATCTACAGATACCCCCTCCAAAGTTTTCAGACTCTGCTGTATTTTGTCAAGGAGT
>JBAKGM010000326.1:42792049-42820284 GCA_037177215.1 Asparagus racemosus
TGGCGGTCGGGACTCCTTTCCCCTTAGGGAGAGTGCATAGCATGTTCTGGCCTCCTTTTGGTCGCTTCTGACCAGCCCGACTCGCTTCGGGGTGGGAAACTTGATCATTTGGTGGTAGGTGGAGGGAACAGCTCGCAGGCGATGAAGGGAGGTTCAACTGAGAATCACGTTGTGGGCTGACTTGATGTCCATCGCCTAAAACTGGGCATCGACTGTTAACTGGCAGGGAGGTCGTCCCACTGTTAAAGGGAGGGTGATCATCCCCTCTGGCAACTGAGAATGTCCTGTGAACCCGATCAAGGGACCCACGGAGGGCTGCAGCATCGACCTGTCGATCTTCATGCGATTGAACGCGTCTAGGAACAGGGCTCCCAGTATCGACCATAATCCTCTTGACTTCGAAGCCGTCAATGTCGGCTGTGATGACAATGGGGTCGTCATGAGGCGTCTCGACGCCGGCCAGATCAGCCTCGCCAAAGGAAATGGACATCTCGACCTTCGATTTCTTCTCACAACTGCTCACTTGTAAGGCGTGCTTGGCATACCTATTCCGAGCATTGTTCAACTCCCTTGCTAGAGTGGGGCCACCACTGATGGTGTTGATGACCCCTCGACTCCCTTGCCCCACTTCTTTGGGTTCTGGGTCGGGTCGAGGTCGAGGGGAGCGAGACCTTGTCCTCCGGTCGTCTCTCCTGGGGTGCTGGTCTCTGCGGACGAAATTCTTCAAGAAACCCTGCTGAATGAGTTCTTCGACATCTCTCTAGAGGACACGGCAGTTAGAGGTGTCATGGCCGTGATCCCTATGATACCGACAGTAATGTCGGGGATTTCTCTTGCTTGGGTTGGCCCTCATCGGTGGCGGCGGCCCGGTGAGGAGTCCATCCTTCTGGGCCTTGTCAAGGGCCCCAGAGAGGGAAGTGCTGAGGACCGTGAAGACTGAGGGGCGGCATCTATTCTTCTATCATCCCTCCTGTCGAAATGTCCATTGCGGTTGTTTCTGGGAGGGTCTCTTGGGGCGCTCCTGGGCTCTTCCCGCCGAGGTGGGGCTTGAGTCGACTTGGAGGGTGCGCGGTAGGAGCTGAAGGGACGGCATGTGAAGTTGGCATAGGGGCTTGATGAGAGGTTGAGGGGGCCAGGGCAGTCGGCTTGCTGGACCCCACCTGTGCAACCTTGTAAGCCTCAGCTTCCTCCATGTTCATGTAAGCGTGAGCTTTGGACATCAGCTCCTCGTAGCTTCTGACTAGCTTCTTATTGAGGGATTTGGATAGATCCCCTAGCTGCAGCCTGGCCATTAAGGCCGCCATAGCGACTTCATTCCTCTGGTCGTCCACCTCTAGTCTTTTCGCCTGGAATCTCTTGATGTAGGCGCGAAGACTCTCTCCCAGTTCCTGCTTAGTTTGGATGAGTACGCTGGACGACAGCTTGGGCTTAGCGTTGGCTAAAAAATGGTGGACGAACTTTCTGCTGAGCTCCTCGAAGCTCCCGATGGATTTCTTTTCCAGAGAGTTCCACCGGAGTTTAGCTCTCCCTGTCAAGGTGACGGGAAAACAACGACAAATGGTTACTTCCGGTGCCTGCATCATTATCATAGTGTTGTGGTAGTCCTGAATGTGCTCCGCCGGGTCTTTGTCACCACCATATTTCTCCTGGTCGGCATCTTGAACTTTTCTGTCGGCGCCAACATGATGGCGTCGGTGAAGGGAGTGTTCCCCCCGATAGCATCGACGATCGGCTGGTACACCTGGTTGTGGCTACTTGGAGGGTTAGGGGCTGCCTTGGCCTGGGGGTCGGTGCCATGCGGCACCCCGAGGTTGTGACAGCTAGTTCCTCGTGACCCCAGCTGGGGGCTGGGCTTTCGTCGGTCACGTCGTCAAAGAAAAGGGTCCGACGTCTGAGACCGGCACGCTGGGTTGGCTGCGTCTGCAGCGGTTGTGTAGCGTGCCCGTGATCTCTCCTCGATCTGTTGGGGTGAGGAGTCTCCGGGAGTGGGACTTGCTGCATGGTCCCCGTCTGGCCTCCATGGGTGGCGGAGTGGCGACTAGCTGAGAGTTGGCCCCTGGCAGAGGTGTTTGGTTGGGCTGCTGCCGTGGGGAAGCGGTTGAAAAGCTCGTCAGCGAAGGCCTTGAGCTGAGCTTCCATGGTGCGGGTGATTCTCTCAATGGATTTCTGGAGCTGAGCTTGAGTGACATAACCCAATGGTAGGTTCCCCAACCTCGAGTGATCATCCCCGCCGGACATATTTGCAAGAAGAAGTAGGGTTGCCCCACGGTGGGCGCCAAACTGTTGATGTATATGATCGAACAGTCACTAACCTCGGTGCGAGTTTAGTTTTTAAGGAAGCGGGGCTCGCCTTCTCTCCTAATGCCTGGTGACGTTGTCCCAGTCAGGGGGTTCACCTACGCACGAGTACCTGTGGAAGGGTTAGAGTTGGGATCTCCAGTGGTCGCTCCGACGATCAAGTTAGTAATGAGAGGAAGATAATATGCCGTGGAAAAATAACTAGGAATGAATCCCCCCTTGTTTAGTATCCTTACCGCTATTTATACCTAGGGTTCGGAGGGCATTTTTGTCTTTTAAGAGACAGCTGCTGAGTCAGCCCCCCCTCCACGTGGTGTGAAACTACTGGGTCAGCTCCTGTATGCGCCGGCCACAGCAGCATGTCGCTGTCACAGTAGTATGCGTTGACAGGTGTCAAGCTGTGAGCGGACTGAGAGTTAGCGTTATCTATTCGCCATAAATGGGATGGGATTGGGGGCATCTGCAGTAGCATGGGTCCGAGGTACCTTAAATACCGTGAGGGATGGTGGAGTAAAGGGCGTTGTCAGCACATTTAATGCGACAGTGACGGATTGTTGGGTGTAGGCTTCAGATAGCTGTCGTCTAGGCAGAGGACCACAAGCGACGAGAGGGGGGGAGTCAAGGATGAGTGGCCGACTTGAGTTGTTCCTCTGGAGTCGCTGAGTGTAATTTGATAGAGTGGACGACCATCATCGCCTTTCGCATCGTCCCAGAATTGCTAGGGTGAAGGGTCGGCCTAATGGACGACCATCAACGCCTTTCGCGTCGTCCATGGATCGTTAGGGCGAAGGGTCGGCCGAATGGACGACCATCAACGCCTTTCGCGTCGTCCATGGATCGTTAGGGCGAAGGGTTGGCTGAATGGACGACCATCAACGCCTTTCACGTCGTCCATGGATCGTTAGGGCGAAGGGTCGGCCGAATGGACGACCATCAACGCCTTTCGCGTTGTCCATAGATCGTTAGGGCGAAGGGTCGGCCGAATGGACGACCATCAATGCCTTTCGTGTTGTCCAGGGATTGCTGGGGCGAAGGGTAGGCCGAATGGACGGCCATCAACGCCTTTCGCGTCGTCCAATGCGCTGCGGGGTGGGCGGTGAGCGTAGGTCATTTTACAGGCCGGTTAGGGCGGCTTGCGCTGCCCTCGGTCGGCAGGCGGGCGTGTTCACTTAAGCCGATGCTTTGTTTCCCTCTTTAATCATCCTGCTTTCTCTTTTGATCACTTATTAGTGGTTATGACCATAACAGATAGGATAGAGGAATACATGGTTATTTGTTAATATGACACATGTCATGCATTTAGATGTGACATGCTAATTTTTTATGTCTTTAGAAGAACCACCAATTTATCATTATATATAAACAAGGGATTACCATGGCTGCTCGTTGTTATATAACTCCAACACTGAAACCTATAGAACCCAACCGAGTAATCTTTACAAATTTTTTTTTGTTAAAATTAGAATCATTATGAGGATCACGATTTCATTTTTCTGGCAGCTCCCTCCACTCTATTAATACTTTTCGTTATGTTATGTTGCAGATTGAAAACTATTGACATTAGAACTGAAAATAATAAAATTAAAAAACTGATGATTAGAAAAAATATATCATGAAACAATATATTAATGTGAAAGGAATTGAACGAAAACTTAAAAATGTTGAAAAAATTCTTAAATTGTACCTGTAATTTTTGGAACTTGACACCGACTCTAGTCGTGCGAGCAATAAAAATGGAAACGTGGTTAACAAATCTAGATATTTTAGGAAATATAAATATACCGCTCATAATCCCTTGAAACATGCTGAAGAAATCACGATTTTTAAGGAGCCATAAATATTCCTTAATTGTAACCGATTACTTTTTGCCTAAAATGACAATCACGCCCTTTAAGCATTGATTCTGTAAATAACCAACTTTAATCATAACCGTTGATTTCTTTAAGATCTAATGGTTGAGAGTTAGTTCTCAGTTCTCATATTTAGACCTGGTTCTCATTTGATCCGGCCTATATATATATATATCACACACACACGTGCGTGTGTGTTGCTTTGGTCCTTTATCCATGGTCTTTAACTCATAAAGGTTGCTTTGCATTTACTTCATAATCGTGTGATTTTGAGCCTCCTGATAATTTATCAAAAATTAAACTACTTTTGCCTAATGATTTCTATTTAATTGTGGAAATAACGACGTCTGTTTACAAGTTATACTTAAATCATTTCTGTCAACAGGTCAATCATTTTTCACCTTCCATTTTAGCTCATACTTTTAACAAATGTGTCAAATTACATTTTGAACACCAAATACATTTGGGATTTGGATCCTCTTCACTACTAAAAAAGTAGTCGAGGAACCACTACATAATCACAACCATTAATTATCTAGCCGGTAGTTGGGATTTTTTCTTCGAGTGCAAATTAAGAATGAATGCAATACACGGGGGTATAGTGAGCGTTACATTTAGATTGTTTCATAGCCGCCTATTAGATAAACAACGGTTGAAATTGAAAGTAGTGGTCTCTCTACTATTTTTTGGTAGTGGAGAGGATCCAAATTCATTTCTTTGAACTTCATTTTAAGGGGGAAAAACTATGTTAATTTGAATCTTATTGTTCAATTTGAATTATAAGGATTGTAAAAAGGATCCTAACGACAAATCTATGCTAAACGAAACTATGTTATTGTACCTTCATCCTGGTTTTTTGATGTTTGATATTCCAATATATTGAATGCTTCATCACTCAAAAGATATTTGACCAAGAAAAAGACAAGATCACCAAACTAGCTAGGAAAGAAAATCAGAGAAAGAAGAAAGCTAGAGCAATGGATACACATAGAAATCTCAACCAAAAAAAAAAAAAAAAGGGAAGCGCAGTTTGTTAAAATAAGATCACTTTTGCCAAGAAACTATGAAAGCATACTTTAAAACAAAAATAAAATAAAAATACCCACAATGAAAAGAATTTATTCCCTGTAGAAATGGTGCAGATGAAGGGAGAATACTACATAGAGGGAGGAGAAAGGGGGAAGTATATAAGAAATGAGAAGCCATTAAAGCCTGTTTTATCGACAAACTGGAAATATTTTTTTGTTAAAGTTGAGCTTCATCCGACTAACACAGTTTATTGAAAATTAAACATCTAAGACAAATTTTATTTTACCTGGAAGAAAACTGAAATGTGCACCAATATTTGATTCTTCTCATCATGAAAAGATTTGAGAGACCAGACCTGATAACAATACCATTACCAAACCGAACAAGTTACATTCTACAGTTCAAGATAGAGAAACAAATTCCTCAAGGACGGAAATCAATATAGCAAATCATACAACAAAGTTATTTTATGACAAACCATCAGAATAATTGCTTCCTGAATCTACCACAGCCTGTTTTGAATACCATCCTCAATGCTCTCAATTTGGTTAACCCATAACTCTGCAGGAAACGTTATGTTGTTATAATCCACAATACTAACCAAAAGCTCATTTTCTCTTCCAGCATTGTTGAATTGAGCGGCATGATTTTT
This sequence comes from Asparagus racemosus, assembly GCA_037177215.1. NCBI lineage: Eukaryota > Viridiplantae > Streptophyta > Magnoliopsida > Asparagales > Asparagaceae > Asparagus > Asparagus racemosus. Next base: position 42,797,879 of record JBAKGM010000326.1, read on the forward strand.
TGAAGTTGAACATTGTTCTAAAACTCCGGCTACAAGATCCAATGAAGATTTAAGATCGTGACCCGATTCCTCCTCATCGATAGATAACAAGTCATTCCATTTGTTATCTTGAACTCCAAGTTTCTTCATTCTAGTCCTCTCCCTAGCTCTTGCCCTTGCCATGTCTCTCAATTCCCTGGCAAATTCTGGTTGGCACGGAGCTCTTCTTGAAGATTCTTTCTTGGTTTTTGGTTTAGCCTTCTTGTGCTCACTAGCTAAATGTTTGCCGCTGTAATCAGAGATGGTGGAGATGTCTTCAAATTCCAATTCCAAAGTAGACGCTTCGGTGCTCTTGGAGCTAGCTCCGCCGCTCAAACTGTGGCCTTTTGGCCTAGTGGCTGCCTTTAACTTCTCGATAGAATCTTTAGCTTCTTCCATGAGCCATTGCACTGTCTTGCTAGCCTTGTCATAGCCAAGCATATCTTGGATATCGAAGAACTGAGGAGCAACCTCCAGATTGAGCCTCATTCGTCGGTCTCTTGGCCCTTGTGCCGTAACTATCTTGCTGTGTCGATCTTTTCTCGTCGCTCGCTTGCGAGAATTAGCAGTACTACTCTTAACCTTACTGGGAGGTGGAGGAGCTGTTGGGGGTTTTGATAGGGAGTAGTGATTACTTTCACCACCAAGCTGTGGAAAGACAAGGTCATGAAGAGTGTTCCCTTGGTTGAGTGCAAAGGGGGGGAAGGGGAAATCTAGAAGGGCAGAAAAGGGCCTTGACTCCATAGTGAAGTGAGGGTCAGGGTTGTGGGAGAACACGACCTCTTTTTAAGGGGGGATTAGGGTTTGAAGCATAGATAGAGGAGTATAATTTGATATTTTGTGAAAGAATATCTAGGTAAGGGATGTGGGTTTATCAAACAGCCTACATGAAATAGTACGCCTGTTGAGAGAGCTCCAAGGCTTTCGGGTACTCGTTGTTTTGAGCTTGTGGATATAAAGAGGAAGAGGTAATCTAAGAGAGCAACATAAAGGAAGCTCTCATGATGAAGAAATGAGAGGAGCTTTGAGCAAGATGGTGACGGTGCTAGTATTTATTGGGAATCAAGGAACTTTCCTCTCTCTCTCTCTCTCTCTCTCTCTCTCAAACTAGCTTGAGAGGGAGTGGAAATGGTGCATACAAAGTGTATGGTGCGTCTTCACGTGGGAGCAGTGAGAGGATGACCTCTCTCTCTCTCTCTCTCCCCCTTTTCAGGGGACTCTTTCTCTCTCTAGACTCGCTATCAAACTTTAGAACCCGTTATATTGCAGAATAGTTCTTGATAAAGGGAAAGCGCAGTTTGATTTTGGAGTGCATATTGCATTAATGGGTGGGATTGAGACCGGACACATCTTGGAGAAAAAGAAAGATGCTTTTGATGTGTCGTAACAATAGCGTTTTTTCTTTTGTTGGTTTTTTTTCAGATATTGGTCTCCGGAAATCAACTCTTAAAAGGGTTATTTATAAAATTAATCCCTCATATCATCACTATTTATATGTAACTCCCTCAAATCATCATAATAACTATAATCCTCCCAAATCACATAAGTGGGTTGAATTAACTCCTAAGGTAAAATTGTAAGTGCACATCTATGGTTATTCTTAAGCCAGCCCTAGTTAGAGTATTTGGACAGTTATACTAGAGGGATCTAATTCTACTCACTATGTGATTTGGGGGAGTTAATAACTATTATGTTGATTTGAGGGAGTAATATCGAAATAACCAATCTCAAAAGCATGTGTATTTTATGTAAGTCCTCTAAATCTTATAAGTTGAATCAAATAGACCTCTTTTTATTTATTTATTTATTTTAGTGTGTGGATATGAAAATCAAATCTAAGACATTGAGAGTCATATTGGAATCTCTCAGTTTGTAATTTTGTTATCTTCAACTGCTAATAAATTAACCTAGGGTTAATTGCCAATTGACCACCTTAGTATCAGCCAATTGCAAATAAACCTCTTAGTTCTATTTGTAATTTTGTGCAGATAAATCCTCACTTGAATTAGTCCAAGCACATATAGACCCTCACGTTGAACTATTTTGACTCTTTTAAGAGTAAAATAATAGCAATTGGGGGTCTATCTTCACCAATGCAACTATAAATGGTGTATCCGTCTCCTCAAAACTTAAACTTTTTTTAAGAGTAAAAAAAATTCACTCAGGGTATTGTATACGCACAAATAGATGCCTATTCACATTTAGGCTAAGGGGGTCTTTCGGCAAGTAACCCATAAACTTAATCACCATTAAAGTTTTAAATTATAACTCGTATTTTAACAAATTTTTAGCTAATATATAAAAATTAAGTTCATCTCTCTCGCTCACTTTTTTTTCATTTCTCTCACTTGTTCCCCTTTTTTCTCTATATTTTGGTGTTTAACATTTCATATTTAATATATGGGTTTTGAGGAATTAACTCCTAAGGTAAAATTGCAAGTGCACATCTAGGGTTATTCTTGAGACAGCCCTAGTTAGAGTATTTGGACAGTTATACTAGAGGGATCTAATTCAACTCACTATGTGATTTGAGGGAGCTAATAACTATTATGATGATTTGAAGGGGTAATATCAAAATAACCAATCTCAAAAGCATGTGCAATTTATGTGAGTCCTCTAAATCTTATAAGTTGAATCAAATAGACCTCTTTTTATTTACTTTATTTATTTATTTATTTTTTGGATAGGACAATCAAATCCAAGATCTTGAGAGTCATATTGGAATCTCTCAATCATCCGGATCACCCGCGGCTCCCAAATAGGCCTCTTATATTAGAACTTGTTATCTTCAACTGCTAATAAATTAACCTAGGGTTAATTGCCAATTGACCACCTTTGTATCAGCCAATTGCAAATAAACCACTTAGTTCTGTTTGTAACTTTGTGCGGATAAATCCTCACTAGAATTTGTGCAAGCACATATAGACCCTCATGTTGAACTATTTTGACTCTTTTAAGAGTAAAATAATAGCAATTGGGGGTCTATATTCATCAATACAACTATAAAAGGTGTATCCATCTCCTCAAAACTTAAACTTTTTTAAGAGTAAAAAAATTCACTCAAGGGGTTGTATTTGCACAAATAGAACTATATGATGTCTATTCACATTTAGGCTAAGGGGTTCTTTGGCAATTAACCCATAAACTTAACCACCGCTAAAGATTTCAATTATACCTAGTATTTTAACAAATATTTAGCTAATATATAAAAAATTAAGTTAATCTCTCTCACTCACTTTTTTTTCATTCCTCTCACTTGTTTCCCTTTTTTCTCTATATTTTGGTGTTTAACATTTAATATTTAATATAAGGGTTTTGAGGAATTAACTCCTAACGTAAAATTGCAAGTGCACATCTGTGGTTATTCTTAAGACAGCCCTAGTTAGAGTATTTGGAAAGTTGTACTAGAGGAATCTAATTCAACTCACTATGTGATTCGGGGGAGCTAATAACTATTATGATGATTTGAGGGAGTAATATCGAAATAACCAATCTCAAAAGCATGTGTAATTTATGTAAGTACCAAATAGACCTCTTTTTATTTACTTTATTTATCTATTTATTATTTTATTTTTATTTTTTAATTTTTTTGGATATGAAAATCAAATCCAAGACCTTGAGAGTCACATTGGAATCTCTCAACATCCGGATCACCCGCGGCTCCCAAATAGGCCTCTCATATTAGAATTTGTTATCTTCAACCGCTAATAAATTAACCTAGGGTTAATTGCCAATTGACCACCTTAGTATCAGCCAATTGCAAATAAACCTCTTAGTTCTATTTGTAATTTTGTGCAGATAAATCCTCACTTGAATTAGTCCAAGCACATATAGACCCTCACGTTGAACTATTTTGACTCTTTTAAGAGTAAAATAATAGCAATTGGGGGTCTATATTCACCAATACAACTATAAAGGGTGTATCCGTCTCCTCCACACTTAAACACTTTTAAGAGTGAAAAAATTCACTCAAGGGGTTGTATTTGCACAAGTGGAACTACATGATGTCTATTCACATTAGGCTAAGGGGGTCTTTTGGCAATTAACCCATAAACTTAACCATCGTTAAAGTTTGCAATTATACCTCGTATTTTAACAAACTTTTAGCTAATATATAAAAATTGAGTTCATCTATCTCGCTCACTTTTTTTTTTTTTTTCATTCCTCTCACTTGTTCCCCTTTTTTCTCTATATTTTGGCGTTTAACATTTAATATTTGTTGTCTTGTCTTTGTAGTGATTTCTAATTTCAAAGACGGGTTCAATATCTGTGAAGTAGCGGTGAATTTAGTAAAATGAGTTATTGTTATGTCAACAATCCACTTAAATGCTAATCCACTTTCTAGGGCCACCACATTTCCCATTCCTAAACAGACGTGATCAGAGTCCAGGCAACCCGAGCAGCCCATGCAGCCGACCCGGTAGGCTGCAACTTGCATAGCCGACTAAAAAGGCGGTACTTGTCAACTTACTCCCTAGATCAACCCTACAAGCACCCGCACTCGGCTATTACTTCAGGGCGACAACTCGCGTAGCCGACTAAAAGGTGGTAGTTATCGGCCCTCGACCAGATGAGTAGAAAGGCGGTATGCCCTAAATCTCCCGCCAACAGCCGACTAACCTCACCTTAAATGTTCTATCAAAGTCATTATTGCTCTAACCCTTATAGTCGTTATGACTCATCAAACCCAGTCAACACTAACCATATGCTGTCATCCCCATATTAAATATCTAGATGACTCACTCCCTTTAGTGACCGACACCTGTGAAGTAGGTAATGACTAAACCGCCAGCTAGACTCGGCCAAATTTACCTACCTGCCCCTCTGCTCCACTTAAAAGGAAGTGTTCTGCCGAAGATAACTCTCTCTAGCCTTTTTCATGCAACTTTGCACCGCTCTCACTCTATATTTTCCCTCTCAAGATCAACTGCTGAGTTGATCGTTGGAGGAATAACCGGAGAGCCCAACTCTGTCCTCTCACGAGTTCTTCATGTGCAAGGAAGAACAACGAGCTTCGGAACCCGTCATTTGAAGGAGTTTGATGACCCTAACACCCCCATAATCCTCAAATAAACTCCATGTTTGATAACTGACATCAACAACTACGCAAAGAGTAAACTGTGTGGCTCACATCTTTCTAGATGACAACTAGAATAGGCCTCATTACCTGTATATTTCTTAGTAGTTTATCTTGCAAAATGAGCCCTCACGTCATGTCCGTGTTTTTCCCTTCAAAGATTCCAAGTTCATATAGTATAAAATTTATAAATTAAAAAAAATAGGGGTATCATTAGACTTTTAACTTATCAGTGGTTAAATATATAACAAATTGATACAACTTATGAAATTATGAGACATATTTAAAATATTAATTGCACTTACATACCCTATAGTTTCCTCTACTTTGCGCTTATACACCCCCACTTGTTTTTTATAGTATTTACATACCCTACACGTTTAATTTGAGTGCAATTAAGCCTTTAAAATATATGTATTCTGGGAAACTTGTTTTAAAATACCTACATGTTTGAGGCTTGATATCAGGTTTTCCTCCCCTTTTTTCTTTCCAAATCCACCTCCCTAATTAATTCGTTCTTTCGAAAAGCCCAGTTCACTCGCTTCTCACGAGACCTCTCTGGCTCTCTCTCCCTCTCCTTCACTGCTCCCTGCAACTCATTCCTATCTTATCACGTGTCCTCGTCTCACATGCTCTGATGACAATTATTTTCCTCTCTCTCTCTCTCTCTCTTTCATCCCGCCAAAGCCATTTGCAGCAGCTTTACTTACATTATTAACCAAAATCCCCCTCTGACTCCGTGGAGACTGACTCTGCACTCTTTCGGCTGCTGATTGGTTCCGTACCTGTTCGGCCTTGGGCCAATGGGAAATTGCCAGAGCTTCAAAAGTTTTAAGCAAATAAATATATTTTGTTTACTCACATACATGCCGTCATCTTCCATTGCTCTTGCCCTTTTATCTCTCTACATTTGCCCCTTATGACCCTCTCCAACTCCTACTTTCCACCCTTTTCCTCCTGAGCTTGCGCGCGCGTGCACATGCTCTCTTTTGGTTTTTCCTTTGTCCCCTCAGGCCTACTCAGCTCCATTCTGATAGATAGAGCTCTAGGGTTTCTTCGGTGCAATTGATTGTTCTGCGTTCCATATAATTGCTCAACCTACTAAGCTGAGCAAGGAAACAAAAGTTTTTATTTTTATTTTTTTTTTTAATTTTTAATTTTTCCAACCCTATGTCCTATATCTATATTTAATTTTGATCCTCAAACTCAAAATATCCATTATGAATTAATGATTAGGATAAGAACATCCCGTGTTCTCCCCCTTAAACGGGTTAGGATTGATCCACCTCCTCTTCTAGACCAAACCTAGCCCGGTCAATGCACGGCTTAACCAGGTAAAGGGAGATTTCCCAAACACTGCCTAAATACACTATATTTTAAACTCAAATGTAGCTAATGATACACCAAATATAGTTTAGTTACAGAAAAAAAAAAATACACCAAGTATAGGAAAAAAAAAACCGGAGCTAAGAATACTCCATTTATAGCAACTAAGACATCAGTATCGCAATTGAAACACAAAAATCTGGGTTTGAAAATGATCCGTTTTGGTTATTTCGGGTTTAGGGGTTGCTCCGGAAGTCAGTGGGTTTAAACATAAATCAAGGCAGAACTTTGAGTTCATAAACATGATACCCCCAAAAAAAAAAAAAAAAAGGAAAATAACGACTGAAAAACAGGTACAACTCTATAGCTGTTTTTTGTTTGTAAATGGGTTGGTTTTTCCCACCCACAGCCCCTATATGATACGATTTCCTTTCTTAAAGGATCACGACCACAAAGATCACGTGGGGGTTTTCGGTCTTCTCCTCATGGTCCTCCCTCATTTTTGAATAATGGCTTTAAAAAAAAAATTTAAAAAAAAAAAGAGGTGAGCTTAGCTTGTAAAGATTTAGCGAAGGATATTTATGAGCAGATAGATACATGTCAAAGGGGGCTAGATTACAATGAGGAAAGTGGCCGCCTGCAAAGAGATAACGAGCTACAGAAGCCCCACTGTCGTTGGATGCTATCTCTTGTAATGGTGGGAAAGGACAGCCCTCATTTGCCCACTCACCGAAGCCCTAAGTCCTTGATTTTACATTATTTTATATTATTGAACGCACTTTAGGCGACCTTTTCTCCTCCCACAGTACTGCCCCTTCATGTTTTTTTATGTGATTTGCTTATGTTGTTGTCTTAACCAGAGTGGAATCATGGTAACAGGTCAAAGGAAATGATCACCTTGGTGATTAAGGAAGCGGCGAGGGCTCTTGGTTTCAATTACTCACTCAGAGGACAACGCTCTCCTTTAATATTTGGCGACAGCTTTGGTGAGTACGGACGGCATCAATTGTATATAATTCCGATCATTTCGCTCTCACAATCAATCTAATGTCCATCTGAAAAATCTTCCTCGTTCCACTCTCACTTTTATAAAAATCTTGAAAACTAATGCCTAACATTAATCACGGCCGATAAGAGCAATACCCGCTTTTCCCTTTAATTCCTCTTCCTGACGCTGCCAATTTAGCTGACCTTTGATTACCCGTTATCTTCACCACTATGTTAGTAATCTAATAATCTATTTCTTCTATTTTTAAATCATCTTCACCTTTAAATCAAAGATATAATCATTTTCTTTCACTATAACAAAAGTTGTATGTGTCCACACTTATTTTATGACACATATAAAAGTGTCATTTTATTTGCAAATGATTAAACAATAGTGACACAAATAAAAAGTGTAGCAAATCACAATACATATTTGTGTCGTTAGATATACAATTAAATATAATTGAAAAAGGCTAATAGTCTTACATGGATTGTGAGATGATCTATTAATGAGCTTAAATAATAAATCTTAGATTTTAATTATGATGATAATTAACATTTATGATAGTATATAAGTTTTTAAAAAAATCTATAGTTTAGTGTGTTTTGGTGAGAGTAATCCTAGGATAGGTGACCTTCTCCAAAATTATAGTGTTGAATAATGATGCTCTTTATATTTTTATGGTCTAGACACAACTATATGTCACTACTATTGACACATATGTGTCACAAGTGTTGTGACACATGTATGCATCACTACTCTCGACATATATATGTGTTGTGAGTTTTGTGAGTTTTGTGACACATGTATGCGTCACCACTCTCGACATATATATGTGTCGTGAGTTTTGTGACACATTCTCACTTGTGTAGAAAGACGCTCTCCACACAAGCTCTAACCACACTTTTTGTATGTGTCACACTCCATTTGTGCTACACAAAAATATGTCGTGTAGAGAGAAAAAATGTATCATAATTTACAACTTTTGTTCTAGTGTTTTCTTTTTAATTTATCTTTCACTTCACAAAATCAGTTTATTTTTTTTTTAAGAGTATGTGGATCTCCTTACTTATTGATTTTTTGGAAAGGCTGATCGATTTTGATATGAATTTTTGTTATTTTTTATTTCATTCATTATATGTTCTTCCTCTAAGAAATCACTGCTTTGTGTGACTTGACCATTGTTTAGCCATTAATCTAAATAACGAAATCATTGCTTGATTGAAAAAAAAAATAAAGAAGTGAGAAATTAGACGAGGAATTATTTGTATGGATTTGATTCGGGAAGGAAAGGGGATGCAGATGAAATGAGTGGATGGGTTTTGCGGGAAATGAGTTCTGTTGGGGATGGTGATTTCCAAATTGATACAAATATCTTTTTACCCTTTTAAATAAAAAATTAAATAAAAATATTTTAGGAGCGACGAAGCAAAACTCTTAATATTTTGGAGAAAAGGTAAGAAATCTTTTTCCAGTACTAAATAATTTTTGGATTGGGATACTATCTAGCCTCTACTACTAGAAAGTAGTAGAGAGCTACTTTCATCACAAAAGTTGATTTGTTTGGTGGGAAGTTATGGTTCATTATTTATTTATTTATTTATCTCTGATAAAATGCTAAAGGATGTAGCAACAGAAGAAGTAAATTGATTGAAAGGCGGTATGTATGAAGTACTTAGTTTGAACATTTTGGTCAAAAAAGGGAGCCCATGAGAAAGGAAAATATGTTGCATCAAAGGGGAAAGGTTCTTGAGCACTACAACTTTATAAAGATGGCTGAAACTAATTATACTTGCTAGATATGTTCATATGACTAAAAGTTCTCTTGAAAGCATCAATCTCTTACTCAATTTGTACCATGCAGTAGCTTTTGCCTAGACTCCTACAACTGTGGATTAATCTTTATACTATTTGAGGTAGTAGCAGATCCGTGTAGCAGTGTTTCTTTAATCAGCTGGAAAGCTGCTTCCTATCTCATTTATATATTAATTAAAAGAGATCATGACTGTTCCTTAGATAGTAGTCAAAGGAAACGCTTGCAAACATACTTTTGGATACACAGGAATAAGGAACTTTTTCCTAGCAAAGGGATAACACTTCTCATTCAATGCCCTAGAACTTGATCATAGGCTTGTTTGGAGTTCACCATATGCGTTTGTCACTAAATTAAGGTAATGATTGTCCTAATGAGTATGATAAACACTCCATTGACGCCGAGACAAACTATATGATAGTCTAGTTGTCCATCAGTTAATTTGACACAGGAGGTATATTCCAAATAACACTTTGATTCTATTAGTTGTCAGGAGATTGGACCATTTTTTTTTTCAAATTGCAATCATAAGAGAAGGGAAAGCAGCCATACATTTCATGATTAAATCATAGAATAGAAAACTAGTTTCATGGAAAGATATGCAGAACTTAAGATACAGAAAGCTTATCTTGCTGTCATTCACTTGAGTATGCTGGAAGTGTGGTCTGAGGTACAGAATATTGTAATTGCTAGTTTTTCCACCAAAACAGGAACACCATGACACGATTAATCGCGCCAAGTTCCACATGTCCAAAAGAACATTTCTTTCTACTCCAAAGAAGGAGAATGTTTAAATTCCTGAAAATGGTAACAAATGTGCACGTGAATTTCTTTAACAAATAAAATATACATGAACAAAAGGATGGTATGTATAATCAGCAAAATATTGATAAAATATGACTATAACAATAGATACCTCTAAAATTTTAAAACTCCTTGGTTCTTCCTAGTTGCAGTTTGCAATTGTAAAAATTACCTCAGTTACTTCTTTGCATCAGCATGGAAATAGTACCCACCGAATTGACGTACCAAGGCAAACTCCTGCAAATACAACAAATCTTGAAAATCAAACAGAACTACTATTGAATTGCAAACCAAACTGATGCAATAATGATACTGAAAGAGAGGTGTAAGTTCTTACGCATCAACAAAATAGGACCTTTCACAACTTATGGAAGTGATCTGGATTAAGCAAGCAATCAGTGATTCTTTGTATAAGTTCTTCCTTCTTTCCTCCCACCTTTTCGTTTTTAATAGTGAGAAAGGATTTTAGATCTGGAACAGTAAGTGATTGCAGAACACCCCTGCTATGGTAATCTATAACCTGAGAGTAATCAAAGCATGAGATTCCACAATTAATTTAATCATGAATGATGCAAGAACTGTGACTTCACCTTTGCAATTATATCAGAGGAGTTCACACAGTGTTTCGTCTTCATCTTTTTACAGTTTAATGAGGCAGCTTCTTTACTGTGAATTTTTTAGAAGTAGACAATGAATCCCAAAAGGGGCTCTTTATTTCCATAAAAAACAATTGAAATATCAAATGGTTAAAGTCTATGGATCAATACCATTGCTAGATAAACACTAAATAACATGTTACGTCAGTATGAAGAATGAAGTATACAAGAAAGTCAGAACATGATTCAAATACATAATTATATGAATAGGTAGAAAAAGGAGCAAATGTTATATTCCAGTTCAATTTATGTACATATTACGTATAAGGCTGTGGGCGGACAACAGAAAAACAGAAAAAAGGGCAGAGTGTGAGCTTAGCATATGGTAAGATTGAGGTCCCAGGTTAAAGTTGTGGAAACAGTTTCTTGTGACATGGACTCAAGGTTGCGACTTTTGACCCTCAAAACCTACAATGGAAGGATCCTCATTTTCTGGACTGCCTAATATGCATAGAATTGTCATACACCCTATTTAACAAAGATTATGAAAATTAATTGCTTTATTCATTCTTACTTTTAATGTGTATGTACAAATGAAAGCCTATAGCAACATTCTTTCTAGTCAAAATTTTGAAGAATCGGATGAATGGCAATCATGCATATCTATTTTGGAATATGACAATCATGTCAGTAGCCTCGGACTGAAATCACGGGAGAAATGTTGATTGCAGAGTACAGATAAAAGTTAGTGAAAATGCATAGAAAGAAAACGTACTTACCTGAGGTTTAACTTGCAATTAAGTAAAACAAACTTACTGGATAGACAACATACTCCTAATTCAAGTTATCAAATAACTGAAGTCCTATATTATGTAGTGTATAGGTCATATAGCTCTACCATACTAAAAACAGGAATAGCATGGTGAGCTATCCTAATTCCTTAATTGTCAGTATCAGTTTCATAAACCAAATACAATGCAGTAAACTGTAAGTTTGATGTAGAGATAGTAAACATATCTTCTTTTCATTGTTGAAGGTCTTCTTCACTAGAACTTCTAGATGTGACACTAAGCAGAATATCTACAGGTCAGACAAGAGTTCATAGATGCTGCAAATACACAAAAATGGACATATGAAAAAAATACCGTTGTTCGAATCTTGGGAAGACTGTTTATCAAGAAAAGCTTTAATCTTTTTCTTCTTCTGTGAGATTCGATAATTCTGAAAAAAAAAATTATAGTTAACTTTTTCTGCAGTTCTCATGCTAATCATGAACCAATGTTTCAAATCTTACAGATTGCACGCTAACCTCAACCTTTTGCACTGAAACACCATTCTACAAATAAAGGGATAAGCTTGAGTAAAAAAAAATCCATCTTGGTGCAAATAAACCTTATGAAGTCGTTGTTCTTACAAAATAAATGATACAATAGTTCACATTTAGAAGAGTAATCAACAGAAGAAGGAATCACTTTTAGTGCAAACGTTCTCCGTTCTCCAATTTGATAAAGTAGGTTTTTACCGCCTTGCTTTAGAGAAGATGTTCACCAAGAACTTACCTGACTTACTTCCCTCATGACGTCTCCAGAAGAGTTATGTTTCTTTTCATTTGCACTGGTCTCAGTTACAAGGTCTGATTCCTCTGCTGTTACTCCACTCATGCAGTCTTCAGAAGAGGTAAGCTTCTTTTCAACTTCAGATTTCTCGTGTACACAGCTCTCGCTCGTACTTGCAGACTTGTGTGTTATCTTAATCGTAATAATTTCAGCAGAGACATCCTTCTTCTTGGATACATTGCTTTCTTTCCGATATTCTGATTCTGCAGCTGTTATTTCACTCTGGAAGTTAACTGCTGAGGTTTCAGTTCCATTGCTCTTGTTTACACATTTTGGTTCTGCATGGAAGCTCAAATTAGGTTTTCCTTAATTACCGGTGAGGCAGCAGTTAATTCATCATAATTGGAGACTTCCCATGAGAAACTGCAAATACTTTTGAGTGGACAAAGGCAGTAGAACATATCATGTTGTCAAAGAAAGGAAGATTTACAGTAGAAAATTAACTTGTATCTACCGCGGTGCTGTCTCAAAGAACAAACCATTAAGCACACCACAAATGATATAATTTTTTCTGTTACCTTTTCTGTTGGTTTTATGTGGCGTGCCACAGGAGTAACCATGATCATTTTCCCAACTAATGAAGTGTTAAAGAAACCCAACTCCTAAATTTACAAGGTTTGAAAGGATTGACAAATTTTACAATGCACTATCAACGCTAGCCCTCAGTAAAACGCTCAGCTAAGAGAATGCAAAGAAATAGAATGTTGACATAGAACCTAGAAGCCCAGTTAAGTACACATGTTCAAGTTCAGGCAATCAGTCAGTCGTACTTCTGTGACAGTCTTACTTCAGTCAGCAAAAGATGAAACAAGAAAACTGACAAAACATAGTAGTGGCATTGGAGATATTGAGAACAAGTCATATGACTTAACCTTTTCTGTGAATAAAGTAGATGGGGTTTAACATGATAAAAATGAAGCTCCGTTTTCTTTTCAGACCATAGGATGGGGTCAGAGTGACCCCAGCTCAGATTTATTTCGTATAAAAATTAAGTACCCTATCCCTTATGTAACAGCAATACTTCAGTTCTAGTAATTTGAAGGATCTAACAAACAAGGGTTATGACACTGCAGAAGAACTTCCATGGCCTTCAGCATGAACTATGGAACACCTGCAGTTAATTGATCGCACATCTAGCTTGTACCAATCAGCTTTCTTCCAGGCAGAGCTTTATAGTCCATACTAATACTATGAAGAATCTTAGCTAAAGATGCAAGATGAAAAGAGCAGCTGAAAGAATTGGCATCTATATCTAAAGATGAAGTATAGTGCTAAAATTTTGGATAGAAAACATCAGCTAGAACAATAACATAAGCACTAGTCACTAGAGTTCAACAACAGAAACAGCATACAAGGAATTGTTGACTAGACAAAACGGAAGGGTTGGAAAAGGTTCTGGGATAAACTTACCTGAACTAATGCTTTCTGCAAAAGATGCAAGCTTTATGACATTGGCATCAGGGGGGCACTTAACTCTGGTATCCACAATACTCTTGCTTAATAACCAATCATACTGATGCACATCTGTATGTTTCTCACGAAAGACACGCCCAAAAGCTGGCTTTGGGGTGTGGAAGTCTAGCAAAATAAACAAAAAAAATATCATGCAGAAAGCAAATATACCAAGGCAAGACAATGGTTATGGGGAAAAGTACCTAGAGACAACTGGAGAAGATCCAAACTAGTATGCTGCTGTCTGGTAGCTTCACTTGTATAAGAAATGTGTTCTCGCATTGTAGCATCCTTTAGATTACTAGTAGCTGTTTTCCATGCAGGTAAAAGTGTGCTTGTAACAAGTGATGACACTTCCTGTAATATTTAAAAGCAAGGATAATTTGTACTTTTACTAAGTCTCTCATGCTTGGTGCAGTTTGAGTGGTCAAAAGAATTGTAGCATCTCCACACGCAAAAGAACTCCTCTACGATTCAGAAGCAGCAGAAAAAATTTACCAGGACCTGTGGTAACTTATTTCTAAGGAGAACTTGCACAAACCCATGCACCAGTTCTCATGCATATAGGCATCCACATGCATACACATATATAATTATATAATAATGTGATATATTTACAGCCTCAGAATGAGAAATAATCAGCAATCTTTCTAACTTCCTCAGAACTTGCTGATTTCCTGAAAAAGTTTTAAGTACTCCTGTCTAATCTCTTAATTCTGCCGCTAGTATTAGGGGAAAAAGACAAGCCTGGCTTGGAGGTAATTGGAATATGAGACACAAGGTGTTCATATATAATATGATACAAGAAACAAGTAGGAATTGAAACCAGAAAACAAAAAGTATAATCATGCTCGACGTATCAGCCATTAATCCAGTTTACCTTAACTTTCAGCAGACCTTGAGAAAAGAAATCCCAATCTGCATGATGAAGTAATATAATGAGCATCCAACGATGCCATCATAAACCTTTAGTGCAAGATCAACAGAATTGAGAACAATATATGGTAAAATATGCCCCCACACACGTGAATAAAGCACACACCCATGCCCAAGCACCAGAAGCACACATAAAAGTCACACAATCGTTCTCATGCTTTCTCTAACTTACCTTTTCTATATTTATATGAAATAGTTTTGAAACTTATCTGAAATTAACAAGTTAAACCTTAAACCATACAAATAAACTCTCATATGGGGGACTGAAACCATTCTTACACATATAAGAGTTGTTAGGGAAGAAACATGACATTTTACGAGCACTTGAAAATTTTGAAGTACCTGAAATATCTTTACTGCAAATTAACAAGTAATACTAGTTATCTACGATCGACTTAGTGACTAAGAAATGCATAATACAACTTACTTATCCTAACACATGACTACAGGAAAGAACTGTTTGAATAAACAAGAGAACAGATTTACATGTAAAAACAATAAGTGGATGTCCCTAACCTCCAATCAAGTTTACAAAAAATTCCAAGGCCTGCATAGCTTTTGATGTTCTAACTGTTTGAGGTGCTGGAGCCAACCCTGAACCTTGAAGAGCAAAGGCAGATGGGTACCTACCTTCCAACCATTTTTATAGGTTACAGAAAGTGTTCATGTTAGATTCTGATGTGGAGGAGAAAATGACATGTTATGGAAAAAGTTCCAACAAGAAGAGTGTCTTATGGAGAGATTAACCATTGCCTGTTAACATGGTTTCCATTCCTTATCTGGATGTTGAAGAAGTAGTTGCTTGGCAAGTCTAGGCCGTGCTGCACAATACAAATACTTTCGTTAAAAGGAACTGATAGTCCAGAAAAATGACGACCATGCCAGTTTGAACATAATAAGGAAAGCAGAGTATAAATTGAAATTGGAAATAAGAAGAAAACATATTAAGGAGTTTCATTGACTTTTTACCTTGAATAAAGAAAACTCTTCAAATCTATTAACTGTCTCCCCAGCAGGGAGTAGCTTGCTTAATCCTGCCACCAGTAAACAGTTTAATATTTTTCCAGACTATTATATCATATGGTCAATCAAATCAACTAGAGATTAACAGTGTCACAATTAAAAGTGTGAAGCTTGCTTTACCTATAACATGTCCCTCATAAAGAGAAGGGAGAACTTTGCAGCTTGTTGAAAAACCATATTCCTCCAAAACGACTGCCTCACCATTTTCGAACTTCCCCAACACTTGGGAGCTAGCTAAATCTGAAAGCTGGGATGAGAAGCGCAACTAAGTAAGAAAGAAATGCCTAATAATTTATTGTTATCGCAATTGTTATTAAAAAGATACCTTATGTCTTTTAAACCAAAGTACATCAGGGGAAACAAGGAAGAGAAGTCCATCATCTGTTTCTGCTTGTACTCTCTAAAGGATCAAATACGAATACAGGAGAGAAAAGCACAAGCTCAGAATTATGATGACAATATGAAAAGAATGAAAGAATCAATTAGAAGCAAAGTTACTCACTGTTTCACTAAAAATAAATCAATTAGAAACAATGAGCGAATGTGAAAATAAACTTTACCCAACTGAGTTTACCAAATAAATGATTACTGAAGTAGAGCAGGACTACACATCCATTTCAAATTTCTATTTTGCTTATGTGATATAAATATCTTCTTTAGTAAATGAATGTTTCACTCATGTACGTATCCAAAGTGGTAGAAATGACAAAAATTTTCTCCATAACCCACAATATTTTGCCATTTTTATTCATTTCGACCCATTGGCAAATAATTTTGTAGAGTCTACAATTCACAATTTCATGAGCTATAACACATATTTTTAATTTTTTTTTGTTTCGACCCAATAGCAAATAATTTTGCGGAGTCCAAAAGTCTTGATTTGATAAGCTATAACCAACGAAATTTTTTCCTTTTTAGTCACTTCTACCCATTGTCAAATAATTTCACAGAGTCCAAAATTCATGATTTAATAAGATATAACCCTTTTTTGCCATTTTTAGTCATTTCTAACTATTGGCAAATGATTTCACGGAGTCTAAAATTCACGATTTCATGTGCTATAACCAATGACTTTTGGCCATATTTTTTCTTTACGACACGTTATGCATAGTCCAAAATTCACGATTTCATGAATTATAACAAATGATTTTTGGCCATATTTAGTAATTTCTATCCATTAGCAAATAATTTTGCGGAGTGCAAAATTTACGATTTGATGAGCTATAATCTATATTTTTAGCCTTTTATAGTTGTTTCTACCCATTGGCAAATAATTTTGCAAAATCTAAAATTCACGATTTCATGTGCTATAACAAATGACTTTTGGCCATATTTATTCATTTCGTCACATTAGCAAGTAAACACTTCGCTCGATTTATCTTTGACCAGCTTAGACCAGAATATTTTTCTATGATGCCTTGCCTTGATCAATCTTCAATCAGCTGACATGCCCAGGAATGGATAATTAGTTTTCCAATGTTATCTTCTTTTATCTTCTAATTTATTTAATAGAAGGATTTTCTCGATCAATATTTCCTGAGAATGGAAGAGAATGAGATTTTCAATTCCCCATATTCTAGCATGGAGAAAAGATGTGTGTCGGTGACCATCTCATAACTAAGTAATAAAATACAAATAAAAAGATGTGTCCATGACCATCTGCAGAGACAATTCGTCCAGATAAAAAGTCCATGTATCCAAAAATAACCAATAACTGAGCCTAATAGTTGGAGTTGCAACACTAAAGTATATTCAATGTTTGTAAAGGAGCATTTAATGATAAGTATAAATTCATAATCAGCCATTTACCAAGTACACTGAAATTGTGTTAATATTTTTGCATAATCAATAAGAAGCTATCAGAACAACCATTTAATGAAGAACACTAATATATAGATCGCAGACAAAACTGAAAAGCATTAGACATAAAAATTACCACATTGATGGAACATAGGTGCTTTCTCTCCTCACTGCAAGCAAAGCTAGACTGGACAAAGCAATTCTCGCCAACAGAACTCCAGCCGTTATCAAACATAATGGATCTCAGCCACCCCTCAACTGCTTTTGCAATTAGCGAGGCAGACTTCACCTCCTCTTCCAACCCTACCTTTATCATTAAGCAAAAAACATCAGTTAACCTCTTGGTTGGCAATTAAAACATGTAACCAGTTTGTCACGAAACAGAGAAGATAACACTACAATAGCTCGTTGGATACGTCACAGGAAAACACTAGTTTCTTTTCTAATTCTCACAAAATACTAGGCACTGCTTTTATGCTTCATTTGCAGCTACACACTGCTTCAAAGAGGTTTCAGATACAGGACAAAACCATATGCAGTGCTTAAAACCCTTAGTAAGTTATATTAAGTCTATGATTTGTAAACTTCAGTGCACATCATCAATCCCATCGAGAAGCTAATAAAAGGTTGCAAAATATTCCTAAGCCAGTAAAGACTTATGAATTGAAAGGGGGAAAAAACACGGAGGTCTACTGAAAATTTTCAACTTCACATTGAAACCCCTCATTAGAATTATCAAGTTCCTATGTAGGTTACATAATTTCTTGCCTCCATGATTTTCACACCGCGGTTTGATCAGGACAACTTCGTCAAAGTTAAGTCTTATTTTTTATGAACAGGTCAAGAGTTGTAAAACAGATACAAAAGCTTCCCTTCAATCCCCCAAATCTTGTCACTATCAACTCACGCGCTATTAGCATCTGAATGTCTAAGCTCCAACAAGGATTTTCCCCGAAGTTATTAAAAATTGCGGTTTGAACAAAATTAAACACAAAATCCATTGGCATAACTCAATAGAAACGATCTGTGTCTCCTCAATCAAAAATTAAGAAAGAAAACAACCGATCTCTACAAAATTCTTTTGAGAATGACCACGAGTTATGCTAGAAACCCTAACTTAAGGAACGAAATGGCTCTAGAACCTTACTTCGATGCCAGGAATCGATCTTACAAGCTCATCTACGACACGAGCAGCAGATTCGCACTGAGATCTCTGCAACAATCAATGGATCAAAAGAAACAACAAGAAACATCAGATCCGATACAGATCTAGGGTTTTGATGAGTCCTTGGTGATTTGGTACCTGATAGACGACGAAAATGTCATCGGCGTGTAGGAAGCAGGCGAGGCGCCAAGTCCTAGAGAGCCTGCAGCAGAGAGTTTGGAGATCGATGGAGTTCGATAATGGAGGAGATCGATCGCCGGCGATGGGGAGAGAGAGAGGGAGGAGAGAGAAAGAGGAGGAAGGAGGAGGAGAGGCTCGTACTAGGATTTTGTTGCGGAACATTTTTCCCTCGATCTTTCGCAGAGCGGGAATCGCGCCCTCTGGCTGGCTTTTTTTATAGCCTCTTTAATTACTGGTATTTGCTTATAAACCCACAAAAATCATAAAATTGGAGATTTGCAATTAATAATGTGAATAGATTTCTAGGCTTAATGTTACTATCTACTAAGCTAAGGTTTGACTGTAGTCTTGTAGATGGGATGCTGAGAACGGAGAGTTAGATCAGTGATTGTATGAGTTAAACCTCATACACTCACATTTTGATGAAAAATTTTGTTCGGCATGCTACAATTGTAAATGCGGCAAATGTTGCATGTAGAAAATCTTGAAAACAATATTAAATGCAGAGCATTAATCTAAAGTTCGTTGTTTTGATATCTATATTTTTGTTTAAGAAAAGAAATTTCTAAAGCAAAATGTAATGTTTGATTGGATGTAAACGCTGTTAAATTTGGACTTTTGTTATGTGAAATATATTTTTATGCAATTAAGTATTTAGTTATCCACAATCTATATTTTCTTATTTGAAATTTGGGCCTAAAATATTCAATATTTACAAAATTTCCCCTCAAATCTTGCTATTTATAAACTTGCCCCTTAAATGTAACATATTGGGTCTTTCTGCTCCGACTTAAAAATATTATTTTTTTTTTAGACAAGGCAATGTCAAAATTCCCGATAATTTTCAATAGATTCGCAATAACAAAACTAAAATTAGTAAGTGAAAAGGGACAGAAAATATCAATGTCAGAGAATTGGGAAGTAATTTGTAAATATGAAAGGTTCGAGGGGCATATATATGCAAAAAACCCCTTGAAATTTGCTAACTTGATATTAATTTCAAATTTATTTAGGACAGCTTATTTATCATACAAAAAAACTCCACCTTGACTTCTGTCCAAATTGATATTTACCACATTTCCTTTTTATTTTTTATCAAAACCACATTACTTGCTATTATGTTTGCAATGTCACACTAATTCAATTTTTTAACAAAAAAGCTTGAAGTTCCCATTTTACCCACAACCTAAAGCACGTGTGTCCTGAGTAATTATAAACTCAAGGTTTTTTAGATATTAATCCTCCAAATCTTTTACATATTGAAATTAGACCCTCAAACCCCCCCCCCCCCCCGACAAATAGCCATGGAGTTCCAAACCTAAATCTCCAAACCCTAACCCAATCTGCAAATCCTAATTCTTTATCCCCAAACCCTAACCTTACATCCTCCCTTCCACCCTCCAATCCAAGAAAACTCTCTCTCAATCCTCCCCCAACCTCTAACCTCACGACCCTTAATCTTCTCTCCCTCCTACCCTCCAATCCAAGAAAACCCCCCAAAATCCTAACTGATGAGCAAAAGATCAACGATTTCGACCTCTTCGATGAGTAGGACATCTATTTGGGGGGGACTAATTTTAAAATATGATAGATTTGGGGGTTAATGTTAAATGAAAGATTTAGGGGACTACTATTGAAGGAAAAAAAACTCTTATTTTTTATAATTAATTAGGACACGTGTTTTGCACGTGTTGGGGTGAGGGTATTTTTGGAAGTTATTATCTTCTTTTAGCAGAAAAGTTGATTTAGTATGACATTTCAAACATAACAGTAAGTAAATGTTGTTTTGATCAAAAATAAAAAGAAAAGATGGTAAGTATCAATTTGAACAAAAGTTAATGTGGTTTTTGTGTAAAACCCCAAAAATTTATCTGCAAGGTACTAGTTATTTAACGGGCCTTAGTCCAAGGGAAATTTCAAATTTAAAGAACTTGGTCCATGGACTCCACCCAAAACAAAACCATGGGCCTGTCCCCGCCCCTCGGACGAGAAACCAGAAGCTGATAGAGGAAATAATAATAAAAACAATAATAATAAAGAAAAATAGAGGGGAAAAAAGAGACGTACTAGTCATTGTTTTTAACGGGCCTTAGTCCAAGGGAAATTTCAAATTTCAAGAACTTGGTCCATGGACTCAACCCAAACAAAACCATGGGCCTGTCCCCACCCCTCGGACGAGAAACCAGAAGCTGATAGAGAAAATAATAATAATATAACAATAATAATAACAATAATAATAAAGAAAAATAGAGGGGAAAATAGAGAGAAAATTTCAGAAGGCATGGCGAAAGAGACGGAAGAGGATCTCCTTCTAAAGAGCTTCATGGCTGAAGTCAGCGAGGTCGAAAGAGACAACGAAGTCCTCAGGTAGCTAATCTCTCAAACGACATCAATCAATTTAATTTCTGTGATTTTTTTGTAGATAATTAGTTTTTTTAATGATTTTTACAGGATACTTTCGTGCTTTAAATTGAACCCTTTTGAGCATCTAAACTTGCCCTTTAATTCATCAACTGATGATGTGAAGAAGCAACATCGAAAGGTAGGAAAATTTTTTGCTGATATTTTGATTAGTAAGCAATTACTCGAATGATTGTGGATCTTTTTGCAGTTGTCTTTGATGGTTCACCCTGATAAATGCAAGCACCCCCAAGCAAAAGAGGCATTTGGAGGTAAACTTTATTTATGCACTTGCACTTACTGTTCAGTGAAGTGGTGTACAATGTTTCGAGAAAGTATCCAGTGGGGGCAGTTCATGACATTAAATATGCACTCAAAAGATGTCAACTATTGGGTTTGTGAACAAATCTCGAAAGTGGGGGCAGTTCATGGCATTAAAAAATATGCACCCAAAAGATGTCAACTATTGGGTTTGTGCACAAATCTCGAAATCCAATGATCCAAGGGCCGACATTCATTTGGTGCACATTTAATGCCATGAATTGGGATGCACTTGATACTTTTCCCAATGTTTCATACTCTATGAATGAAGTAAAAGAGTTTTGTGAAGCCATGAATGAAGTGGTGAAACTTCAAATAGGTGCACTTTTTAAGGTAGAAGAGTTTATAAAAATAGAATTACGTTCAAAATATGTGTGAGTAGGAAAGTAACTAACCAAAATAAGATTTTCATGCTATGTTGTTAGATAGAGGGAAGACTCTCTCTATTGGTACTTCATCGATCCATATAAAGAGAGATGATTACATAGATATTTATACATTATAGGAGACTTAATATCGAAAGTCTCAATAGTTGGTAGAAGATAAGGAGGTATATGCACTACCAAATATAGGTTTATGCACAATCCGATATAGGAGATGTGGACTAATGGGACATGTATACCCACAACCTATGTTGTACTTCTATCAGGCAGCCGTACCCTTACCCGACACATACCCATACCCGTACCGTAACTTCTTGGACACTTCTTGAATACATGCATACGTTTATTCAGGCATATACTCAATTATATAATACATGTTTTAATTTCAAACACTCATACACTTTTTGGACGTATATCCTACACTTCACATCTATTTCTTATCATTGATCTTAGGTAAATGAAAAAACAATAGTGATCTTATATAACTTATTTTTAATACATATAAATA
>JBAKGM010000326.1:42847339-42858000 GCA_037177215.1 Asparagus racemosus
TATGGATGCTCGCTGAAGTTTGAAGACGGCGATGCGAGGAAAGAAGGAATCAAGGCCGAAAGGGGAGGCTAGGGTTTTGGCCGGCCAACACAAAAAAAGGGGGGGCGGTCTTCTATAGGTTTGAACCGGGTTTGGGTTGACCCAAACCTGGGTTGACCCAAACCCGGTTCAAATCTATAGGTTGGAATTGGAGAGGGGGTCGGCCAAACCAAACAGGAAAAGGAAAAGGGAAAGAAAGGAAAAAGTGCAATCTCTCGACGAATCCTACAAGGAGAAGAAAAAAGGCCTGAATTTCCACCTCTACAAGTGGGTTTTTGGGTTTCCTAATTGGCCCCAAGTGGATCCAATCCAGTTCCAACTAGGATTCTAATCCTACTCTAATCAGAAATTCAAGCCGGAAGACATAACTAGTGTTAAAGCAACCCCGGATCAGCCCGGCAATCGATTTCTTCTCGGTTCCATCCGAAAAAAGTAGATTTTTGAGTTTCCAAATCAGTCTCAATCAGGCCTAAATCAGTCCCAAAACAGGTCAAATCAATCCCGGAGTAAGAAGATTCAAATCGGAGCCGAAATGGGTACCGAAACATCGCCAAATTAGCCTGGCGATTGATCCCTTCTTTCTCCCACACACTTGGAGGAAACACTAGAGGATTATTCAGTGGGAATATCACCTATTAAAGGTTAATTTTCATCCGGCTCAACATATTCGAGCCCCGGAAATACTTCAAGAAGGTACACGAGTATAAACTGTTTCCTATTTCGGTCGAGAAGTTTCTGGAAAATATTTTTATTTTTAAGGATAACTCGCCGATACTCCAAGAAGGCACACAAATATAAACTGTTTCCTATTTCGGCCGAGAAGTTCCTGAAAAATATTTTTATTTTTAAGGATAACTCGCCGATGCTCTAACAAGGTATACGAGTATCAACCTGTTTCCTATTTTGTCGAGAAGTTCCTGGAGATTATTTTCATAAAATTCTCTTAGATAACTCGACAACTTCCAAACAGGTATATGAGGATAAACTAACCCCCGAAAATTACAGTAAACGCACGAGTATAAACTATGTTGACGCCGGGCAATGCTTCGCCGCCGGAGGATTCGCTAATCAACGGATAGATTCCAAGTAAAATTGGACGCCGATCGACGCGTCGCACTCGCCAATAGAAGGCTAAATTCCACACACATTTCGACGCTAATCAACGCGTCGCAACGAAGAATACCCCGATCAACGGAGGAGTCTCATAAAAAGTTTGATGGTCAGTTGAACGACAACTCACCGACACGAATCAGAAACAAATGAACTCAATCAGCTTCCGCTAAAAATTCCGACAACGGTCAAGCAAAAAAAATACAGCACCGTAACACCTTCAACTATCCTACAAAGCACTGGAGACTCTGAAAGGATTGGAGGAATCAAATGTTAGAGCAAATCTTAAAAGAAATTTATCTATCGGTTTCAGGTCGAGATCTCGACAACGGTCAGACAAAAAAATGCAGCACCGTGATGCCTTCAACTATCCTACAAAGCACTGGAAAATCTGAAAGGATTGGCGAGATCGAACACCAAAGCCATTCTCAGGTCCCGTCACACCGACTGAAGGTTAGGGCCTATCATTTCTAAAGTATCACAGGCTCGTCTAAAAAGGATCGAGACTGAAACACTTTGGAGGGGGTATCTGTAGGCATTGAAAATTGCTTATCAGTGCCCGAATATGACCCGTGATGATGGGTTGACAATCGACGACTCATTTGACGATGCGATCAAGAACTAACGACGTAACTGCGTCGCAAAACGCATAAAACGAGACAACGAACGCATGAAGTGAATCGGCAAGGCGTACAAGTCAGTGAAGCTACGAATCGTGAAATAAATCAAACGACGAAGCTTCAAATCAGCGAGTTCTTACAAGGCGAGTCGACCGGACTCGAACATCGACGAGACGGAATCAACCGGACTCAAGCGTCGACGGAATTGAACTGATCAACGTTACAATCAACTGGAGTCAAACGTCGACGGAACCGAACTCGGATTCAAATACCGGACAAACGAGATCGGAAAAGAACGGAAAAGCCAAATGAATGTCTCGGCTCAAGCCGAGGCACCTTGGCCGGGCTAGGCACCTGATGGTGCCTCGGCCAGATGGTGCCCCGACATAGTAAACCCCGACCTCCTCCCCTATAAATAGGAGAGGGGGGTCTCATTGTTCGAGGTTGGAAAATTCTAAGTCCTAGGCTGAGGTTCGCGAGAGCTTTTGCACGTATCCGAGCATCTACAAGACTAAACAGTCGGATCAAGATCTCAAGCAAGCGAAGAACGCGTTCTGCTCCAGATCTACATGGCGAGGAGAAGAGATCCAAGTCAGATCTATGATCCTACCCTCTGAATTAAGCTTCATCTTAATCCCAGGGTTTGTGCGTGACTTCGCTTTGTCGATTTCACCCACTCCGGCTACCATCTCCTTCGTGAGTTGATCCCTGTTGGCGATTATTTCCTTCGTAAAATAATCACCGCAGATCTGTAGATCTATCACCCAGATCCGATCACGCGACGGTCCACGGACGGAACAGAGTCCCCGGCACAGGCCAAGACACCCACGCAAGCGAGAATCCGATAAACGGATCCCGCGTTTGTTCAAAAAAGGGTAAAAAGTGATAATCTTTTTTTATTCTCGTTGTAAGCCTTATAAAAAGGCGGTCTTTTTATTTGAATTCCGTTGTAAGTGACTGAAGTTTGTAACGAATTCAAGCAATGATAATCGAAACAACTTTCCCCGCGAACACTCCTCATCAGCTTCTCTTAGCAAGTATCTGCTATATCCAACCTCTCTGACAAAATACTAGGGGAGACATTTGGCCTAAAACCAGTCAAATATCAGAAAGCGAGAATTGTTTAACCAGCCAAAGTTTGATCCTGACCAAACTGAGATCACTCTGATCAAGCTTGCTCAATTATTTGAAACGCTCAAACTTTGTTCAAGCCTGGCTCTTTTAGGTATTGGACTACCCTCGAGCTTTTATCAAATCGAGCCTTAAGCTTCCCGAGTCCATTTACTGACCTAGTTGAAGGAGGAGGGCCTACTTAACAAATCCTTTAGTTTAAGCTTGTGCAGTCAAGGAGCAACCATCCAAAATTTATTAGAGGCAAAAAAAGACTAGAAGGGAAGTTTTGCATAATATAGTAAAACAATGAAACAATACAATCATCAGCAAGACAAAACACTAAAGAACCTTTGACCATGTTTTTCACTCGCACTACTGGTGTCTAGGTTATAGGTGTTCGCAAGTGTTGAGTAAGAGAATTTCAGGATAAAATGGCACAGTAAACAAGTGCTAAGAAAATTACTTTAGTACTTATTTTTTGAGGTTGAAGCAATATAGTACATGAAACTTTTGAAGTTCACTCAAGGAAACAAAGTTAATGCCTCAGATAACTTAAAGCGCAAAGAGAGTTTTCATTTAAATATGGGCTAATTTTCCAGGAAATCAGTCGCCTCCAACAGAATACGTATATATCTAACCATAAAGTGTGAAATTTCAGTATAATACTCACTTTTCAAAGCTGTGATAGCCTGAAGTCGAACGTCTTCATGAAAATATCCAGAATGTCGAACTAAAATCCTCATGGATTCCTCCAAATAGCTTAAAATAATTAAGGAAAATTAGTTAGAAAGTCAAGAAGAGAGTGCAATCAACACCACAGGTTGAAAGGATACGGTGCATAAGAACCCTTCGTATGAAGGGCAAATAAGCCAATAGCTTGGGTTGCGGCAGCCTTTTCATCCAAGACCCCTGTCCTTACGCTTATATTACGAACCCTCGGCTCATCATGTGTATCTTCATCCGAAGATACCCCTCCGAATCCATTATCAATACTGTCAGCATCATCGATGTCTACTGCGGATCCATCATCAAGGTTGCAGGAAGAAAACACCAGAGGAACAACATGTGAAAGATACTGTTTTGTAGAAAGTGCTTTCAGTAAGTAAATTATATGAATGAAGAATGATGAAAAATTCTAGGCACAAGACAACAGCACCTGTGTAAAACCATCAGCCAAAATTTCAGCAATATTGCTGAAGAATCCATGAGTATATTCACGAAGCTCGCTGAAGTCTAATGCAAAACCCTGAAAATATTGATTTAAGCCACATAATATTATATACTGCAAAACCAAACAACCAACTATATGCAGCTCAACTCACAGAAATTGCAGCTTCAATGAAAGGAGGCAGAATAGGCTCCATCCTTGTTCGTCCGACTGCCATTGCAACTATTCCAACTAACTCAGTGGCCCTGGCTCGTGAGACCAAATCCTCATCATTCGTGAGCATCATAAAACTTTTCATCATTTCAAGAACTCTCTCTGCATATGGAATAAAAGACTGCTCTGCTGCTGCAGCGACTGAGCCTATTGCAGACTACATCCAAATGCAATTGGTCAGAGACAAATTATTAGGAAATCAATGACGAAAATATACCACTCCATACAAGGAGCTTACTGAAAGACGCAAAATACGTTACCATGCAAGTTTCTTGCAGATTACGAGGACTACTCTGGAGTGCTCCAAATAACCTTCCCATCAAGGGATCAAGATAAGGAAGGATTTCTTCTCCCATGTCCTCACAAAATGCTGCCAGTGCGTAGTATGACTTTTCCTGCAATAGCAAGAACCTAACAATGTCATGGCTTGACGATACAAAAAGGTAGTTACGCAAATACCAGAAATGATACCTTCACTTCATCTGAAACATCTTCAAGGGCATTTAGAATACAGGGGAGCACGCTTTCGTAGTGAGTTATAATCTCAGGTTGCAGATATTCTGCAAACTGACCCAATGCAAATGAAGCAGCTCCTCTTACCATCTGTTCCTGATCTGTTAGTGCTGCCAATGTGATGTGTAGAACATTCTCCAGCCTACCTTTCAACAGCTCATAACAACCTTCTGATATTACACCCAGTGCCGTAACAGAAGCCTCTCGAAATTTAGGGTTAACATGACGAAAGTTCGCAGAAGCAAACTCAAAAACTGGTGGAAATACGTGTTTTGGTAGATTAAGAGCCATGGTATCAATGACTTCTGCGGCAGCTCGATCAGATGCAAGATCAGAATCGTCATCTCCAGGTGCTGTCTCTGTAAGCAAAGGACACGTAACTTGTAGTATGGGTATTACTAGCTTGTGCTTTTTCAGAAAAGAAGCCTTGTATTTTGCAAGCCACGAAATTATCTGAATAGCCTGAAATTATTAACAAAACAACCTCAGAAACAGGTGAAATTGTGAGAAAAAACATGACGCCAAAAAAGGGACGGAAAATCCAAGAACAAGACTTGGACTCCTTCAAACCTGATGTCGAATATTTAATTCCAAATTCTGACTAGAAGACACTTCAAGAGAAAATTGCACAATGGATCGTACGGCATCCCCAAGAAGCGGAGCTGGAGATTCAATAAGCTCATCAAAGATCTCAAAAGCGATAGAAGCAACATCTTCATCACCATTAGCAAGGCATTGTCGTGATACATTCAAAATGCTAGGAATAAATTCTCGAAACAGCTTTACCTACAATAGAATGTTAGATATCGTGTTAAACAGAACATAATGATAAAAGGACAAGTTGCTTGATATACATTAGTGGACACATGTCAACTTGATTTTTTGGTTAAGTGGTTATTTAATAAGGCAGCATAATCAAAGCTATTGGTATTGTCCCAATTCATTCTCAACTTCCAAGAAGCCCTCTTTCCATCAGAGGTCAACCATATGGTCTAAGGGCGCACAAACCATCAGCTTTGTACTGTTGAGTCGCTTGATATACATCATTGACCCACAATTTATCCGCTTAAGTTTGTGGGTGAAACGGTGATCAAGGAATCAACATCAAGTAAACCTTTTCCGATCAAAATAAAATCAGCTGAGCATGATACTGTTTTGAAATAAATGACTTCAAAGAACTTATCATTCTACATCAACACTTAGAATTTAGCAGGTAATGACAAATCTTGAATAATAGGGAGCATGGTGATGATGTCATCCTAAAAGTTATGAATTAAATGCCCAATAGTATAAGTTTCCTCCAGTACTTCTAAGCAACAGAGCAAAATATGGCACAATGTCATATAGTCTATAATGTTTCCATGTCAAATTCAATATTCTACATGGTAAATTAAAGAACACTTGGAACAACTTATCCTATATAACTGTTCTATAAGAGATAGTCATGGCAATGGATTGAAATTAGTAACCATTAGCCTCCAAATAGCCACAACGTATATCATTTAAATTATATAAAACATAATGAGAAAAAAGATAAGAACCAATCGAATCATATGACACTACAAATTGCAAACTTACAATGTCAGCACCATCATTGATGAACTCTATCAATGAGCCAACAGCCCTAATAAAGGAGAAAAAAGTGGGTTAAGAAAATATTCCAAAAAAATAATATGCATAAAATGAAACATAAGAATTAAATAACACTGCAAAAGAAAATTACACACTTCAGAGCAGCAACTCTGACACGGGTGCTGGCCTCGTCTTGCAAACATTTTAGTAGAATAGGTTGTAGATCTGCCAAGTGGGATTGAAAGGTGGACCCAATTGTTTCGGTTAGAGAGCTGAAAAGGATTAGAGCCACCTAGCAAACAAAGTTGAAAAATAAGAATTCAGCAGTATACAGTTACGAACTCAGACATTAATACAGCACAAGCGGTACACAGTTACGAACTCAGACATTAATACAGCACAAGCAGAGTGAAGGGCTAATAGATCTTTTAGGAATAATGAGCAGTGAAGGAAACTGAAGCAAGAGGTTCCGCACCCATAAGGAGAAAAAACAAGAAAAATTATGCCAGCATTGATAATGTCCTGGGACCTTATTTAGCATTCTAATTCTACTTTTAGCCACGGATCTGAAAGATATGCAGTAGTATAGAAGCTAGGTTACCTGGGCACTTTGTTTTGGGTGCCGCATCCTTGTTGGGCACATGTCGAACACGGATTCACCGCAGACACGCCATGGACACTTGAGGTACAAAGCAAAATCCGATTTCACGATTACTTATAACCCTAAACTAGTTTCTTTGATTTATTAAGCTCAAAACCAATAGGTCTTTGAACTTGGAAACCGAAACCCCTTAAAGATTTTAAAATACACATCGTATCCCATGCGATCAATACTAAATGTTAAACCTTGATTCTTAGTTTGATATAACTTGATTCTTAATTGTTAAAGCTAGTAGAAGAAACATACAAATGTTATAAGTATTTTAATTCAATATTTGATCTAAACTAAATTACACACACACACACACGCACACACACACGTACGAGAGAGAGGAAGAAGGGGAGAGTGTGTGTGTGTGTGTCCCCATATCCTGTCTTTTACAAATTTGCCATATTCCGTGTCCGTATCCGTATCCATGTCCGCACCCGGACCTATCAAGTGATTGACAAGAATCCAACTTATGCATGTCGCGCGAAGGTTTGATGTTGTACCTTAACATAACAACAGTTCTTTTTCTTTTTCTTTTGCCTTGATGTTCCGCACCCATGAGGAGAAAAAAATAAGAAATAATATCCCATCATTGATAATGTCCTGGGACCTTATTTAGCTCTAATTCTGCTTGTAGCCATGGATCCGAAAGATATGCGGTAGTATAGAAGTGATTTGACAAGAATCCAACTTATGTGTGTCGCGCAAAGGTTTGATACTGTGACTTAACATAACAAGAGTTCTTTTTTCCTTTCATCTAAACAACAACAACAACAAAAATATTTGCCATTGAAAATTAGATAGACATGAGAGACAGACAAATAAGGGCAAGTCAAATAATTGGTAAAATATTTGACACATGATTTAATGGTGTTAAAGCATGTGACCAATATGACTTACTATTGATAATGCCAATAGGCCAACCCTTGATTCAA
The DNA here is from genome assembly GCA_037177215.1 of Asparagus racemosus. Classification (NCBI taxonomy): domain Eukaryota; kingdom Viridiplantae; phylum Streptophyta; class Magnoliopsida; order Asparagales; family Asparagaceae; genus Asparagus; species Asparagus racemosus. The sequence continues at coordinate 42,855,272 of JBAKGM010000326.1, forward strand.
AAAATGTGAGCATTCAAATGAAAACCATTTTTTTCTGCAAAATGGAGGTGATGCACTCTGTTTTACCTACTGGCATGAACTATAAAGGCTAGCATCATAATCATATTGACACCTAAAGCTTTTCAGGCAAACAAATCAGGTCTATAGGAGGTGATGCAGTGTGTTTTGGCTCCTGGTATGAACTATGAAGCTTAGCATCATAATCAAATTGACACCTAAAACTTCTCAGGGTATTGCACCTTTGTAGGCAGCTGATTTGCTTGCCTATCTGTACCTTCCCAGTTCCTATATACTTGATTTGTTTGCCAGTAACGTTCAGTTCTTCACTTTAATTTATGGTAATGAAGTTACATGTGTGTGACAATATCATTAACCTCACAACGTTCATCCACTTATAATTGGTATCCGTACAGTTGGTCTAATAAACAACATTAGATGACAAAATAGAACTTTTTTTTTATCAAAGTATAAAGTGTTCCTAGATATCTGATCATCAAGGAAGCTGAAATGTTCAAAGATAAACTAATAAAATAGGCCAATGAAGAGTGACTCTAGAAGCCCATTTTCGATTGAACTATTCAAACAAAAGAAATATTTTTCACCTTTGAAGAAAAGACTATAGTAATCTCACCTTTCATTTTATTTTCAATGAATAAATGATTTAAGACCTTTGGTATCTAACTTTATATCAGGAACATAATGCATAATTGAGATGAGATCCCCCGCAACATATAACTCAGCCAACTTCAAGTTGATGTATTATCACATGAATTACCATCAATACATGACACAAACACTTTCAAATTTTGATGCAAAGGAAATAGGAAAAGAATGCAAACAGAAGCATGAACTCCAAAACAGACATGCTCGCACAGCATTCATGCATTCGTTTACTTGACATGAGGGCAACAAAGGATTTATATCATATACTCACTTCTCTATGATCTTCTTGTGAACTCTGACTGCATTGAAAGAGGAAAGGCAACAGATCAGGCCACTCCCCAGCAGGGACCGCATACTTCGCGATGATGCTCACAACATTTGCACTAGCGCGCCTGACCGGAGAGCTGTAGGAACATCAAAAATTAAAGAACCACTCTACACTTCACTCACGGGATAGAGAAACATTCTACCCTCACTGGGTACTGTCATCATCTAAGAATTATAGAAAATTGCTCTTATATTTTAGTTAGTATAACAGTAATATTCTGATTCATTTTCACAATTAGTACTTCACATCATCTTCAATCAATCAAGATGTCATGCAAAAATCTATACTCACATTTTACCAATGTTTGGTTGCTCTATAATTAATCACACAAAATTTCCCAAAAACTTAACAATAAAACCAGCCACAGAAAGCAGCATTCAAGCACCAGTACGACCGATTCTGCTTCATGCAATCACGATCAATTCAAAAAACTGTCAACGAACTGACAATCAAGAATCTCAGTTTTCGAGAGTGATCAATTCATAAAAACTACAGTTTGCTCATATTTTACAGTGTTTGGTGACATTACAATGTACTCTATGATTATGAATTCTATATCCTAAATGCTCCTAATCCAAGAAACAACTGATGAATCACCGACCAAATACCTGTGCTCGAGAGTGATGGACTCGATTAGGGCAGACTTGATGGAGCTCTTCACGATCGGCGAGAGCTTCGGCCAGTGACCGGTGATCTTCTTGCGGAGGAGGACGGCGGCGAGTTGCCGGACGTTGGAGGTCTTCGCCGTTCGCATGTGGTGGACGAGGGCGGGGATCGTCTGCGGATCCTTCAGAAGCCGCCGGATCTGGTCCTCCGCCTGCCGCCGGGCGTCGTTGTCGGGCATCTGGAATTGGATCAGCAGGAGCTCGAGAGATTGCGCCATGGCGGGGTTTGGTGGCTTGATTAGGGTTTGGGTTTCGTTTTTGGTAAGCTAAAACCCTAATTTGGCGTCTGCGAGATTTTACTTTTACTTGGTTTTGAAAGGGGTTTTTATATGTAGGAACTGATGCTTCCTTTCCTTAGATGATGGCGGGGTTTCTCGTGCTGGGCTGGGTTGGTCTTCAATTAGGCTCGGCCCAATATTCACTGAGCTTGTGTTGTTCAGGTCCCAATGACCTACATGCTTTATGGCTCAGAGGATCCATCCGAAAGCCTAAATGGCCTCTCCTTTGGGCTTGTTTGATTTATTGTAGTTTTATTTTGTCAATTTATGTTTTGTTAAGTTTGCTTAGCGTAACGTCTCAACGCGGGAAAAAGTGTAAACGGGTCCTTTTGTAAAAATATTTGTTAAGTCCAGGGGTCGCATTTCAAATCCAAATCTAATATTTCGTTAGGTAACTGGATTTGCATATTCTGTCGCAAAAAATGCATTTCAAGCGCAACTCGGGTGTTTATTCATCTGAAATTATAAAACGACCTACATTTTCGGATTTGTTTCAAGTAATCGATGTGGTGGCATTAATTTTAAAGTTTTGGATTTGATTCAACTAATGGGATCAATGCTGGGGTAATGAATCTCAAAGCAAAATCCATTTGTTGGGTAATCTTTGTTAAATAATTTAGGCTTCGTTTGGATATCATTATGTTTTCCTTCTTGTGTTTTTGTAAAAAAAACACCATGGTGTTGTGTTTTCCACTTAAAGTATTTTCAAAACACTATATTGAGTGTTTTTTGTCAACACTAGTTTGACCCGTTACAACATTAGTATTAAACATATTATTAATATATTATATATTA
>JBAKGM010000326.1:42863419-42900075 GCA_037177215.1 Asparagus racemosus
AAGCAACTAAGCAGCTAGAACACTCAAGGAGTTCACTAACATCGAAGCAAAGCAAATAGTCTAATAAAACAAAACAAGTAAGTAGCAAAATAATAGTCTAATGACTCTAATCATCCTCATTAACACCATCATCCCCTTCAAACTAACATGGAAATTAGAAGTTTAGAACATGAATCTATTTACTGTAAACAATTAAATTTCATAAATCGAGTTACTGTAGCAGCCAGCAGCAGACAAACATATGTGCCTGCTTAACACAAAAAAAAGCAAAAAAAAAACAAGAGAACCAAGAAGAGAGCAGCAGCCATCAGCAAAAACAAAACAAAAAAAGAAGAAAAATAGAAGGAAGAAGCAACCAACAGTAGAAAATAGAAGAGAAAGCCATACTTTTGTCACAGCCCTTGAGAGGAAACAAAAACTAGAGGGGAATCCTTTGCCGCAGCCCCTGAGAGGAAACAGGAAGGGAAAAGAAGCCGATCGTAGCCCTTGAAAAGTGACGGAAGTGAAACGAAGTGATTTTTGAACCCTAAAACTCAGATCCGGCCCCAAGATAAAGGTCATATTTGAATCGTGTTCAAGTGAAAATTGGGTCTATACCCAATAACCCGGTTACATTAAGTGAAAAAACCATTCAAACGCCTCAAACATTGAAGCGCTCGCCTCGTTCAAAGCGCGATGCGCTTGCGAGGCGATGTGAGGCGCGCGCCTCACGCAAGAACATCACCCTGCACCCAGTGCGGGGCGCTGTGCGCGCCCCGCAGCGCCTTGCACCTCAGGCGCGCGCCTCAGATCGCCTTTAAAAACACTGACCTCGCCTTTTGCTTTTAAAACACAAATTGAATTGTTTACTTAAATTATATTGCTTATGGCAATCTACTTTACAAGTTTTCAATAATTTTGAGGGAACTACTTTCTCTAAGTCATCTTCTTTAGTTTCCAGTGATATTTAGATATGTTGGAATTCCTAAATCACAATGCATCTTATGTGGATCAAACCTATGCTCTCTAAGCATATCAAACACGTATTGCTTAGGATGTAATTATATACAAAGTAAAACAAATTAGTTACCAAGCAGAGGTAAAATGATACACATCCATTAGAAGGACACAACGTTTTCAATCAAATAAAATCACATGGCACTAAAAAAGAGAAAGACGTTGGTATCTGATACGAAGGCAATAGCTAATGATTTCTGAGCGAAGTCGGATCACGGGAAGGCGGGTGAAAAAAACAAAAAGGGCAATTTTTGGACAGATTCGATGTGTAACTTCAGAGGGCCATAACTTTTGACTTGCTCCAAAGAATCTTTACTATAGTATGTATTCGGAAAGCTTAAAAAGCTATCTATAATGATTTCTGAGCAAAGTCGGATCGTGGGAAGGCTGGCGATCGAAACAAAAAGGGCAATTTTTGGACAGCTTTTGATGTGTAACTTCAAAGGGCCATAACTTTTGACTTGCTCCATAGAATCTTTATTATAGTATGTATTTGGAAAGCTTGAAAAGCTATCTACGCCTTGAATGGCTACACTATTTCAAATCAGTGTCAGGGTCAAAGAAATTGTCTTTTAAGCTCAAACTACATGTTGAAGAATTCTAGTTTCACTTGGTTTCTATTTTAGTATATATCTCTTTATTTTCTTCTAGAGGCCAGTTTAGTAATCTTGCAATTGTTTCACACATAAGGTTTTGAATGCCATGTTTAGAATCATCATGGTTATTATTTTTTTCAAAAGAGTTTCTATTCCTAGAGTTTATAGGGTTTCATGCCATCTTGCTCGTATGAGAACGAGTTAATATTAGTTACGCTACCGCTACATCAGGACTACGCTCTCTTTGGCTCTTACATCTCAATCCACAAAGATGCTCACAAATGACACTTATTTAAATAAATCTAGTTGGCAACCACATTCTACAACTAACCACAATAACGTCAACCACTTATGCAAACAATGTTCGGGATAGAAATTGTCAACTATTTATGCAAACAATGTTCAACATAGAAAAAAAGGTTTCTGGTGTGGGTCGTGTAAACATTTTAGCAACAACTTACCTTGCAGCCAAATGGCAGAACACGCCCAGGTGGCAGATAGTTCAGCCATATGTCTCTAGCTTCATTATCTGGAGCAAGCCCAACCTTTTCATCTCCACCAAAATAGGTAGCGTAGATCCGATCCACAGGCAGTTTAAATACCTTCAATATCAAACACCAGAAACAGAACCAGTCAACAATTAATAAGGCTGGCACAAATGTTCCCTTAAAACTTGTCAAATTTTACTTATCTGATTTCAATTCCATCTCCATTTATCTAATTTCAATCTCATCTCTACTCCAACACAAAAATATATATACTGTTCTTCTATTCCAGATTTGTTGAACCAACAAAAAGAATAGAACATCGGTGCCAAAATAATTGTTGCTTTAAGAAATACAAGGCTCTTAAATGAGAATTCTAAGGAGCGGAATGCAAAGATTATACTTTTCAAGTGATTGCTTCAAACCAGCCCCAGAAGTTTGTTACAAAATGTCAATAACAGTACAGTTTATCCATCAATTGCACAAACCCCAAAACCCAACATTTCCACATACTTCAGTGAGCACAATAAATACGGTTCTTTTGGAACTGATTGCAAAGATTAAACTTTTCAAGTAATTGCTCAATCCCATTTCCCAAACAAATACAAAAACCCTAAAACCCCCAAAACCCTATAAAAAAAACCCCAACAATTTCTTACCTCAGTGAGCAGCTCCCAAGCCCATCCAATCGCCTCCTTCTTAAAATAATCCCCAAACGACCAATTCCCAAGCATCTCAAAGAACGTATGATGATAAGTATCCTTGCCAACGTCATCAAGATCGTTATGCTTCCCTCCAGCTCGAATACACTTCTGCGTGTTACAAGCTCGAGTAAGCTTGCCAAGGGGCGTGTTAGGGTTCACAGTCCCCAGAAATATGGGCTTGTACTGATTCATCCCGGCGTTGGCGAAGAGGAGAGTTGGATCGTCGTGGGGGACGACGGGGCTCGATCGCCAGTAGGCATGGCCTTTGGATTCGAAGAATTTGAAGTAGGTGTCGCGGACTTTGGAGGCCGGCCACTCCATTGGAGGTGAGGATCGGGATTTGATGGCGGAGGAGAAAACCCTAACCCTAGTTTTTGAGATGGGAGAGATAAGGGAGCGGAACGGCGGGAGAAGAGAGGCCAGAAGTATCATGTAGATGTCGGCTCTTTTAGTGGCTTTTATATCAGCGGACACTGATTAGCGATATGCTCGGATTCGGGTTGTGGGTCTTGTGGGGATTTATTCGGGTATGCGGTTCCTACTCCACTCGAGACTAGTACTAATCCTGTGCTAAAGTTCGGCCATGTGTTTTGTTTGGTCATCTAATTGGGATTCGTCTTGTGCTGTTAACTTTATTGCAGTGTACTCTATCAAGTTAGAAACAATCAGAAGTTACGACAAATAATAAATAGTATAATCACAATTGACAATCAACAAAATTTTACTCTATCAAGTTTGAAACAACCAAATAATAAGATACTACTTGTGCTAGTAGTTTGGTAAAAAAAAATAAAATTTCAAGAATAATTAAAAATAAAATATGTAAAATTTTGATAAAAATCAATCATATTAAGTGTAAACTAAGTAGTAGAAAATTATATTCTATTAGTATATAGTTATATTATATGTAAAGTATACATTAATGATCATATTATACTATAATTATATATAGTTATACATTAGAAATTTATATGTAAGTATATATAAGTCTATATTAATAACAATATACACTTAAAAATATATATAAGTCTACATTAATGATCATTTTATACTATAATTATATATTAAAAATATAAAAGATATATATATATATATTATAAAATTTAAAAACCGGTCTAGGCCGGCCCTCCCGGGCCTGAACCCTAAGCCCAATTAGACAGCCCCAGGCAAAGGAGAACATAACCCGGGTTAGTGTGCAACATTAGTACAGACTAATAAGACAATAACGGCATCAATATAGCCAGAATATTGTATCAGCATTGAATTCTCCGTCAGCATGATCTGCGTACAAACAGATTATTGCTAGCTATTCAAAGAAAAATAAAATTCTCTAAAATATCTCCGTATCTTCCCCTAAAAATACACATTTCACAGCAACCGTCGCGTGCGAATCGGGTGATCTACACAACATTCACCATTCTGCGTTTTTATGTAAAAATAAACATCATGTTGCTGTGTGGGGGATGCTGATAAGATTTGTACTCTTTTGAATGATAATGACTGTATGCCCGCACAGTGCGGTTTTCAAAATTTGTACGATCTACGGCCCGCATCCGGCCCACTAAAATCTAATCCAGGAATACGTCCGCATACGAACAGCTACGCGTACAGTCCCCATCCATCGATTTCCCCGGGCGGCAGGAAAATGCGAGTGCGAAAGCGAAAGCGGAATCCCCCGCCACATCGACGTGTCCGTCGCTCTCGATGCGAAACAAGGGATCCCACCTGGCCCCACGGTACCAATCCCAATCTCCTTTTTAAATTGGGTAAATTACATCGAACCCCTTAACCTACCCGCATTATTTTATGAACCCAATGAACGTACCATCATTGACGACACAATTATTATTTTGTAAGTTAGTGATACAAGTATTAAAATATTAGTCTTTCAAACGCTAACTTTTTTCCGGTGTTTTCCATTTTTGTACTTGTAAGATACGTGAATTTTAAGGTACAAATTCTTTCCTGATATCTGCCCAAATGCAAATGTTTGAAGGAAAAAAACTTCATGGTAAATACAAAAATTTTACATACATTAGAGGATTTTTTTTAATATCAAAACTTTTAGACGAAGGAATTTCATGCGAAAATATAGCACAAATGAAGGGGTTCCTTGTAATTTATCGTATTTCCCCCAATTTTGAGGGCAAATCCGTCATTTTTCGCCCAGCCCCACGCTCAGCGGAGTATCGTCACACCTTCCCCCCTCTCTCCTTCACAATTCCTTCAACGTTCCTAAGAAAACAAAAGACTCACTCCAAAAAAATAAAAATAAAAATAAAAAACCCAAAAAATTTCTCCAAAACCCTAATCTTTCTTCCTCCAGATCCAGATCTAACCCTAACAATGCTGCACAACTAGAACCAATGAGGCGTCAGATTCCACTCCCAGAAGAAAACGAGAAGGAAACCGAAGATAATCTCAAACCCCGAACCAAAACCCTAGCCAACGGCGACCTCTACGCCGGCGACTTCCACCGCAGCGCCCCCCACAGCGGCGGCAAGTACCGCTGGGCCGACGGCTGCGTCTACTCCGGCGAGTGGCGGCGCGGGAAGGCCTCCGGCCGCGGGAAGTTCTCCTGGCCCTCAGGCGCCACCTTCGAGGGCCACTTCCGCTCCGGCCGCATGCAGGGCTTCGGCACCTTCACCGGCCCCGGCGGCGACACCTACAGAGGCGCCTGGATCGACGATCGAAAGCACGGGTACGGGTCGAAATGCTACTCCAACGGCGATTTCTACGAGGGCACGTGGAAGAGGAACTTACAGGACGGCCATGGCCGCTACATCTGGAGGAATGGGAATCAGTACATCGGAGAGTGGAGGAATGGCGTTATTTGCGGAAGAGGGGTCTTGATCTGGGCCAACGGGAATCGATACGATGGGTTTTGGGAGAATGGAGTCCCGAAGGGGAATGGGGTCTTCACTTGGCCCGATGGGAGTTGCTATATTGGGAATTGGAGCGAGCAGGCTCTTACCGGGACCTTTTACCCCATGGTGAGCGCCGCTAAGAGGTCCTCGTCGGTGGAGAAGGGTTTTCCTAAGATTTGCATTTGGGAGTCCGATGGTGAGGCTGGGGACATTACCTGCGATATTATTGATACGTTGGAGGTTTACAGAGATGGGAAGTTGTTGAATTTGGGTAAGACGGAGGGGATTTGGAGAGAGAGGAGGAGCCCTTGTTGTTTTAGGGGTGGGGAGGTGAAGAAGCCGGGGCAGATGATATCGAAGGGGCATAAGAATTATGATCTGATGCTGAACCTTCAGTTGGGCATAAGGTGTTTGATTGTTTGATTGTGAGAATGAGCTTGGTTTTGAGTTTTTGCTTTTTTCCTCTTTGCTGAATTTGATTTGGGTATGTCTAGGTACTCTGTTGGGAAACCGGCGTCGACCCAGATGAGGGAACTGAGAGCTGAGGATTTTGATCCTAGGGAGAAGTACTGGACTAGGTTTCCTCCCGAGGGATCGAAGATTACGCCGCCTCATCAGTCGGTGGAGTTTCGGTGGAAGGATTATTGTCCAATGGTCTTCAGGTATCGTCGATCTTTGGAATTTTGGTTTGGGTATCATGTTTATGCAGCTCTTTTGGTGTTGATTTTGATTGAGATCGTGCTTAGGCATTTGAGGAAGCTGTTTAAGGTGGATCCGGCGGATTATATGATGGCCATTTGTGGGAATGATGCTTTGAGAGAGCTTTCATCTCCAGGAAAGAGTGGGAGCTTCTTCTACTTGACACAGGATGATCGGTTCATGATAAAGACGGTGAAGAAGTCTGAAGTAAAGGTTGATTAGCTTTAGCTCTTTCAGCCTAAATTCTTTAATTTGGTCTTTCCTTTATGGTGAATGTTGGCTCCCTGATTGGCAGAAATGCTCATGACAGAATTTCAATGCATTACTCCTCTACTATTTGATTCTGGTTTTGGATCTTTTGATATAGCCCTTAACATTAAGGAATGGCAGTAATGATTGAGAAATGGGAAGATGGAGAGCCATCAAAGTTAGTTAGATGCTGCAGCCTTTACGATTGTGAACAATGCAAGTTGATTTACAAATAGATTTTGGCCGAGTTATGTCAACATGCAAACTCATATTGAAATGGGTCTAATCAATTTGGTTCATAATATTTGAGTTTAAATTATATCTGATAATAGGGATTCTATTGCATTGTAATAATGCTTTTACAACTATGCTTCATTCGACTTGAAAACTTTATTTAACAACAAATGTGCATTTATCTGTAGTAAATGGGCGAATTTGCATTATCTAATTGCTATTCATAAGAATGTGTCTTTCTTGGTGTTTGATCCATATTACACTTGGTCACTCATTTGCTTCATCATTCATATCAGGTGCTTATTAGAATGCTGTCCAGTTACTACCAACATGTTTGCCGATATGAGAACTCGCTAGTCACTAAATTCTTTGGCGTGCATTGTGTGAAACCTATTGGTGGGCAAAAGGTATGCTAGAATCCTTATGAATTTTTGCAAAATTTTTGAATTAACTTGTTAGTATATTACTCTGATTCTATATCTTTTACAAACCAGGTTCGATTCATTGTAATTGGCAATGTATTCTGCTCAGAGCACCGAATCCATAGGCGATTTGACTTGAAAGGCTCATCTCATGGCAGGACAACTGACAAGGCTGAAGAAGAGATTGATGAGACCACCACTCTCAAGGATCTTGACCTCGACTTTGTGTTTCGGCTACAGAAATCTTGGTTCATTGAGCTCCTTAGGTAATTTACATTCTATCATTCTATGCCTATATGATAATTTCCCCTCATGTATGCTCTCTAATGCAACATGTTTGAAATCAGACAAATCGATCGAGATTGTGAGTTTCTAGAAGCAGAAGGGATCATGGACTATAGCTTGTTGGTTGGACTTCATTTTCGTGATGATATTTCAGCATCTAAGATGGGGTTATCATCCCCCAGTAAGTTGATGAATTGACAAGCTAGTTCTATTTCAACTTAGAAAAATATAACGCCACATATTTAATCCAATCCGTCCACTATGTTTTATATCAGTATTCTCAGGCAAGAGGGACTCATGCCAAGTTAGAGGGGTCATGTCTGATTTTCGATTTTCAGAATCGGGTTGGAATTATGCGGAGCAGATTCTAGATTTCCGGTATGTCGTGGCTTTCAGTTTCCTAAAAGTTTTATCATTTAAGTAGGTTGCGGGTCCATTTATGTGCTAGCAAAACAAACTCAAAATCCAGCTAAATATGCTACATAGCAATTGAAAGCTACTGTCTTATGTGATGATTAGAGATTTCGTGTTTGGCCTGCTTAAGATTTAACATGTTTATACTTTGCATCAATTCTCATGCAGAACCTAAATCAATCTTGATCAAATGGATCAACTAATCAATTTCCGAAAAGCGCTAGTGTTTGAAGCCATAATATACTGTGATTAAAACACTATAAGTAGTAATTCTTATGTGAGTAAATTATTGAAGTGTCAGGATTCTTGTCCTCATGCATAGGTTGGGTGCTCATATACACCAGATGCACAACTTATATTCACTATCCTTTTGCATAGTTCCTGGGAAAGAAGTGCCTTTTACATTAAATGATTAATTATGTTCATAAGAAGATTCCTTTGATTTCACAAACGAGGAACTAAATAAATTAGCAGCTTCTCAATTTTCTCTGTAGGCCCTCATTTCTTACACATAATGATGTGCTTCACATGATTATGTTTACTTCTTTGCTTTGTATTTGTCTAACACAAGTTTAAGTGCTGCACCATTACGGGCCCTATCTGTTGCCTTCAAGGGCCGTCCTTAACTGGAACCATGATTTCTTTATTATTTTGGGATAATTTCACTTAACCCCTCCTGAACTTTGCTTATTCCACTTAACCTTGCTGAACCTTCGGAGGGTTTTACTCAAAGCCCCTGGAACTTATCTCATTTAACCCCAACCTGGAGTATCACTATAATTCCAACAATTCACATGCCAAACACATGACAGATAAGGACAATAGTGCCCCTCAGTTTTCTATAAAGTGAAATTAACCCTTATTTTCCCCTACACTAATGAACTGTCCAGATTTAACCCAAGCCTCACTTCTTATTGTGTCTGTAAATCTTCCATAATAATAACCCAATCTTGCATTTTCATCAGGAAACCAACAATTAGGTTAGGTGCAAACATGCACGCACGAGCAGAGCACGTGTCAAGGAATAGCAATTTTGATGCGTATCCTATGATTGACTCTGGCGGAGGCTTATTAATGCCTGCTCAAGGTGGTGAAATTTACGACGTAGTCCTTTACTTTGGGATTATTGACATCCTTCAGGATTATGATATCAGCAAGAAGCTCGAACATGCTTATAAGTCTCTTCAAGCTGATCCTACCTCCATTTCAGCTGTGGACCCTAAGCTATACTCAAGGAGGTTTAGAGATTTTATTCGCAAGATCTTTGTCGAAGATAATGATTGATTATTCATCGGTAAACCCTAGAATTCAGAATTGATTAGAGTTTACCAAGGAAAAGGGGGGTGATTGCCATGATCAATGAAATTGGATCCCTGCAAATCTGATACGGCTCTGGCCTACATGGAGAGATTTGATCAGAGTATAGATGACTGCGTCAAACTCTCAGACACGAGTCATGAGAATACAAGGGCTGATCGGGGGGTAGATTTGATATGAAGAATATCCTGCAAATGAGGCAGAAATTTGGAAGCTCAGCTACGGATGGGGGGACGTTGTATATGTGATTTTGAGGTGGAAAATTGGTTATTTAATTTTTTGTTCTTTTTTTTGGATTATCTACATCCCGATATCCTTGGTATGGTGTAATTACACGAGTGGCCTTGGGGTTTATATATGTACATGGATGACATTGAGATTTCTGGGTGAGATTACACGAATTACCTGGAGCAATCATAATATTCCTTTTATTAGTGTACCGGTGTATTCTCATTCAGTACTCTCAGGATCATCCGTGTAGATACTGACCCTAGGGTCGCTTGTGAGATTACACCATACCATAGGGTATCGGGATGTAAATAGTCCATTTTCTTTTTGGTGAGGTGAGAAGCAAGATAGCAAGGGGCAACAGGATCTTGCCTCCTGAGAAAGAAAAGGATTAGTAATATTTTTTTTTCTCAAGCTGGTTTTTTGTTGTTGTTGTAATTAGTCATGTACAGAATGAATCTGGGAGATTGGTATATTTTATACCTCAAGTTCAAGTCCTCTTGTGTTCAAATGTGGTCAGTGGTCCCCCATGTCTCGTGCTCATGTTGCGCTTCTCTTTTCCTTTTGTTTACGCTGTGTATTGATTTCAATTTTATGCTCCGTTGCTTTTCAAGCTTATGAGTTTGGCTTGTGGAGAAAAAGTGGGGAGAGAGAGAGAGAGAGAATTTTAGGATGGGGGCATCAAAAGGAGGGAAAAAGTATGTAAGAAACATGATCCAATCTATATTTTGATCTGTTATGTTAATAAACTTCACCCCCTTTTCTCTTTTGCTTTTATTTTTGGAGGTGAAGTGAGAGGACCAGACCGAGAAGGTTAGGGTTGGGATTTTGGGTAGGTGGGTGGCTTTGTTGGTGGGTAGGGTAGATGAGCTCATGTTGGGGATTGTGCCAAGTTGGTTTCTCTCTCTCTTTGTTCACACACCCTCATATGAGGTCAAAGTCCGTGTCAGGGCTAGCACCCTTTAACCGTACCCGAGCTTCTCTTTACCCTTTTCTTGCTTCTCTTATGAAATTAAATTATTGCAGAGGCGCCGCTGAGAGAGAGAGAGAGAGAGAGAGAGCATAATGTGAGGGAGAGACAAACATACCCAATACCTCAATCTTTTCTATGTTGGTTGCCCTGATGTCTGATATATTGACAGATTATGAAAATAGCATAGGTCAGGTACACATGTCTATGTAGGAGTTTGTTATGTTTGTCAAGTTTGATCTCTGTTGTTCAAAAATAAAAGGGCTATTCAGATTAACTAAAAGATCCTTAATTACTCTAGATATGCTTGAGTATTGAATCCTTCAATTTCTATATAATTGAAGCTAACTATATGGTAACAATAATAGCTTCAATTTCTAGATAATTAGAGTTACATATATATAATTGAAAGTTTTTCCTCCTTGTCATTCGAGAAAGAGAAGAAAATTTCAAGGTAACGAACATTATCTAAAATTTCTCTTACATTCAAACCCATAGCTTATGATAGAACTAGAATAGATATTTTTTTTGTTTCCGACTTATACATGCCCCTATCCTTGTTCTTCTATCAATTTCTAATTCCGATCTTCCTCTGACTTGTTGGGTGCTTGCTAGTAATTAATTTGTTTCTCTCTCAACGCACGATCAATTATCTTTTTCTTTTCGTCTTTTTTCTAGAGAAATTAAAAGCAAAATCCCCACTTTCAACCAAAGCACTAGCCCGAAAGCGTTAATAAAAAAAAAAAAAAAAATCTTACAGAAGGTCTCTATAGAAAATATAGATAGAGAATACAAATATGTGATCTAACAAAAAAAATATCGATGCATGTATCACTATCAGCCACCAATGGAACTAGATCTGTCTATAAGTGCAATTGCTATGAGTGTAGCCTATATTTAAAGAAAAACAATGGTGCTTGCATAAATTGCTGGTAGTGGTATTGATAATTAATTGCAATGTACACAACAAGTTTGTGTCAGGAGAAATGTCTTTGGTTACCTACTTCCCTATATTATTTTCTATACAAAAGCAAAATATGAACAAAAAGACAAAAAGGATGGGCTCCACATCCAAGCATCAAAACCCTAGTTAACCCCACCATTGCCAAATTTCTTTGTACCACTCTAATCCACTGCATCTCTCTATGACTGCTGCTTGCTTACTCTAACAAGGCAAACCCCATTAATGTGGATGCCCTTAGCCTACATTTGACCAAAGTCTTTGAGTCCAAACAAAACAAGCTATAGGACTTTTAGCTAACAGAGGCAACCCTAGAGGAGGAGTTTTGCTTGCTGTCTTTTTTGCTCAGTTTAGGCTTCTGAATTTTGCTGGCTCTTCTTACCAGAGGTGCTTGTATTGATGCTCGTTTTGGGCTTTTATTTCTCTCGTAGCAAAGCTTTGAATGTGCCAAGGGGACCACTTGCGGGACTGTACAATTTAATGCAAGAATTTATAGGGGACTTGAATTAATTTAATTGGGCTCTTTTGCACCCATTTGTAGAATTTAACGCAAAATATACAGATGAGAAAGTTATTAGATGAGTTGAGATATGGGAGGGCTTACATGTTAATTTTAACAATTAGACTGTAAAGATTATAACTGTCACCACAACTACAACTCCGGAGTTCTTGAAGCAGATTAAAAAAAAAAAAAAAAAAACCGCGGGGCAAGTTACCTCACGTCACTTTACATGACTAAATTATCTCTCATTTCCTATGAGTTGAAAAATTACTCTCGTCGTGTTTCGAAGCTCGGTTCACTTGATAACTCAAAAAGTATCACGTGGCAGTAGTGACTCATGAGTGAAGGACAGGTTTATTTAATGTCACACCAAAATGTGGCCCTCTTTAGTATTTAACACAGTGCTTGGATCTTTGACACTAATCTCCTTTGATCCATTGCGGATAGACCCCTTGTGATATTAATGTTTTGAACTTACTATCTCTATATAGTTTTGTTTTTGCATATAGGCTCCAGAGTGATTCTGACTATTTTGCTCTTAGAGGGCCTATTTGTCAAGAAAACAGAAGTGTCCTGCTCTATGGGGTAAGAGAGGCAAAAGAACCCACTCATGAGTCTGTCTTTAAAAAAAAAGAACTATAGGGTACTAAAAGCAATACTTGGGTTTGGTGTTTTTTTGGATTATAGTCTATTTGGGTTATAATCCAAGTGGATTATGATCTAAAGTGTTTAGTAAATTTAGTGGAATATAGATCATTCGCAGTAGTAGTGCTTAGTCAATGAGGGTTATAATCCATCATTGTTGTCAAAATGATAAAAAAGACATGGAGTTAGTGGTGACTTGTTAAATGAGGCATTGAATTTTGTGAAATCATAAGGGGTATACTTGTCTTTTACTTGATTAAATCTCAGGGCCTATAAGCCACCAAAAAATAAGTTAGCGTACCCTAGTTTATGCTCTAGTGGCTTACAAGCCAAAATAAGCTACTTAAAAAACATCTTAAAGTGGCTTATAAGCCATAATAGTGGCTTGTAAGCCACAATACTGACTTATAAGCCACTTTGACCAGTTACCAAGCATGATCTAATTACGACAATTCAATTGGTAATCTCAGCGAGGTCCACTCGGAACCCTAGAGCCCACTTGCGTATGTGCTGTTAAGCCACTTTGACCAATTGTCAAACGTGCTCTAATCACGACAAGTCAATTGCTAATCTCATCAAGGTCCACCTGAAAGGCTGAAACCCTAGAGCCCACAATGCATATGGGCTGTCGGACAGTTGGATGTTGAATATAACTCTTAATGAATGTGCAAGGTGCTTGGCCCAATTGCACCTAAAATTCAAACAAGGACTGTTACAAGACAATGGAGACATACAACTCAATGACAATGAGGACGGTCCATAGAAATATGCGCATCTGCTGCGCTGCTGCCGGTCAACCACCGACACCAACCGGTCACCGTATGCTGTCTCTTCATAATGTTGTGATTTTGTGACTACTCTTTGTTGCTTGGCATGAAGTACAATTCCTTTGACAAGCTATTGTTCACTTCTCGCTTGTGCAGGAGGGCTGTTTGCTAGACCAATTTTTTTTTTTGGGGAATAGAACTTTTTTTTTTGCTAGACTTGTGACGGTGTAAATGAAGAGGATGCATTGATGAGAAAATGGGTGTTTTAGAATTAAGGTTAAGTGCAGTAAGACCCTTGTGGTATCACTGTTTTGACATTACGACCTTGTAGTTTCATTTTGGCAGATAGACACCCCGATGAGTGAATTGTTCTTAACTCTTTTATCCAGCCAGGTGAAGTTTTGGCAAGCGTCGCCCCTCGATGAAATTAGCGAGTTTCTTTTTGAGCAGAAAATAAGGAAAAAAAGTCCTTGTTCATTTCATTCATGTAATAATAGATGGACACGAGGATGTGTCCTACAAAAATAGAAATAGAAACGTTTCCTTTCTCTATAGTTAATACGTAGGACCTTCCCTATGAAATTATCAGCGAGGGTGACGAGAGGACCCTGGCTGTCATTCACCACAACGATGATAATATTATGACCCACAGCCGGCCACACGACTAAGATAGAAAAGAGAAAAGAAAGTTTCTACCTTGAAATACATAAGTAGATACAGTATACAATTGTTTCCTTAAAAAAACTGTATGTTGCAGCTCCAAAAAGATAATTAGAACTAATTACAGAAACAGCGAGACAACCACTTGGTTTGGAGAGTTATATATGGCTTGTTCTTCTTTTGCGAGTTTATTTAATAATGAAATAGTAAAAAATTTCACCCCTGGGGGCTATCTGCCAAAATGAAACTATAACAGCAGTGAGTTCACAACAACGATACCGCCAAGAGGGTTATGTGCAATTAACCCTTGGATTTATAACAGAATCATCTTTATTTTCTTCCCAAACTTTATTCAAATCCTTCAGACAAGAGGATTTCTAAAAATTGTTGACGTGACAACAAATCCGAATCACTTTTCCCAAAATGGATAACATTTTGACCAGGCATCTTTTGACTGCAAAATTCTCAACGCTCCTCTACTTTTGGTTATATTTACTTTTGCTATAAACAAAGGATCTTTTCGCCTATAAGCACCCTCAAGGGGGTAATATATGTATCCAAATTTCATTCCATCACTTGCCACCTTCTGGAGTTCATTACAATTGCTAAACAACATAACTCATGCAAAATGAATTAAATCGATTTTGCAGTCATTTTCCAAGGTTAATGCATGCTGATTTCAGGATAATATAATGGAATATTTCATAATGGAACCCTGTATGATGGATCAGCCATCTTCAATATGAACAAGTTTCCCTTGTCTCCCCTTGAAATCCTGTAAACACATTAATTTCATCATATAACAAAAAGGAAAAAAAAAGAAAAAATAGAAATGCCGGGGATCAGCGAAATATACGCTTGATGCATTTAAGCATTAGTAGTTAATAGAATTATATATGATTTTACAAAATTAAATCGTGGTCATTATGTTATGATAAATGGACAAGACTCTCAAATAAAAGAATATCACTTAGGGGCTAATTATTTTCACTTTAACAGGGAAAATGATGGTTTTTGTTTTCTATCCATAAATATGTCCAGATATTTCATTATAGGTTCAGACCTTAGCTATGAAATAACTTCCGAAAATTCGGTAGATGATACCGTCAATAAAGAGAGATATTGTCTTTCTAGTCTTAAATTGATGTTTCACTCTTTATATAATACATATACTAGTACTCCGGGCCATGTGATTCGTGCATAACAAAAAAAAAAAGCGGGGGCATTTCAAAGTGGTTTTTGAGAGAGCGATAGCATTTGCGTTGATTCTCAAATGTTAGACATTTTAGTTATCTTTTGTAAGTGTGAATGCGTTTCTTTTGATTTTTTGAAGTGTGAGGGTATGTTTTCTGCAAAAATTGACGCACAAACTAAAAAGTTGGCTTTTTTTAAATATACATAGATATAGTACAACGACTTCAATCAAACTAAATAATGGCACAAGTAAAATGAACAAGTATTTCTTTTCTTTTCAATACTTGCAGTCAAAAGTTTATCATCACAGTGAAACATTACATAATATCAGGAAAGTGACTTACCGGATCTCCTCATCTAAGTAAGTGATTTCCAATTCACCGCGAGCGGTATCAGGTGCTTTTATAGGTATCTGTTCGAATATTATCGAAGGATAAGTTCTTTTTTTTAGGACTTTACTTTGGCCTTATTATATCGAAAAAACATAATAAAAATAAAAATACAAAAGAAGAGAAGGAAGAAAATGATTTATATTATTAACTAGTAAGTGATCAAATGTAAATATAGTTAAATTACGAGGAAAATTGTCACTCACCAGACCAAGAATTTTGAAGGTATCGAATTTAACAGCCACCTTTCTTGGATTGAGAGGGGTCAGATCAGCTGTTACCTGCAAGTGCAACCTTTGAATTTGAAGGAAAATTTCAGAGGAAATCGTGCATGATAAGAAATTAATGTTAATATTAAGTTATTAATTTCTACCATTACAATTTAGATTATAAACTTGAAGATCCAATTTCTCTGGTGTCATACAAACATCTAACTTATTTGTGCCATTGCAATTTAGGTTCTTCTTCCTTCTCTTTTCCTGCAGGAATACCCGCGTGCTTCAATCAATGGAAAATCCCTATAGAAACTTTTGGCTAATATTCATCTTAAGTTACTAGTGTAGACTGATATAAATGCAAATAAACAAATAGGGAATTTTTTTCTTTTTGTTTGGACAGAAAGTCAAATGATATTGGCAAATATTGTTGTAATGCTGGTAACAGCAAGATTGTCTTTTATTATGCGTATAATCCTAACTTAACATTTTGATGCCTTAGATATGTCAACAACCAGAGCGAACGATAAAAAAAACCTGAAATAAGAAGAGAATCAATTAAAATTTATCAATTGATATAATTAGTCAGTTCTTGAGTACAAGGACCAATAATGATGTTATTTGTAGTTATATGATGTTGGCCCCCCTTCTTTTAAAAGCATATTCTCTGTATAACATGAGTCATGTCTATGAACACATTTATGAAATAATAATAATAATCTAAAATTGAATAGATACAGCAAAATTTCCTTCTCTTTGGCCCTCTCTTCCTCTGCCCATTCTGGGCTGTGCAGGTGTTTGATTTTGACCATTACCGGCAAAAGTTTCACTTTTGTTTGTTGGCAAGCGCATTTGTTTTCAACTTGTGCACTGTCCATTTGTTTCAGTATGGTTTCAAATAACATGACAGAAGAAAAAAAAAATTGAACAATATATAATTTATGTACTCTAACAACAATTAACTCACAACATCAGCTGATATTGGTGCACAGTTGCATAAGCTATTTCAAACAGAAAACACTAAGGCAAAAGAACAGGGCACGTCTTGTTTCAGGTTTCTTCTTCAAGCATGTGTGGGTAATGGAAACCCCAAAAAAAGAGGTACCTGATTAAAAAAAGGCCAAGTTTCCATGTTTTGAGCTCTTAAAGTGTCGGCATTGATGGCCTGATATATCTTTCCACTGGGTCGTAAAATTTTCGGTCTCTGCAACGGTAATTAAAAAAAAAAAAAAAAGTAATGAGAGACTCATTTGTATCGTTAGGAGTCTTAAGGCTATGACTAGTTATCATGTCATGTAGTAATTAGACATTTTTATATCAGAAGTTCTTTATAATTAGCTATTATCGAGCTATAATGACCAACTGATCGTCATTTGTACATATATATTTTTGGCTTATCCCCTAATAGAATTTGGCTGAAATTTTCATAAGAACATACCACATGCAAAGTAACATATAATAGATAATGGAGAATATTGCGTTCATAATACGGAACACTCTTAAAAACTAATACAATGAGAAGTAGGTGTCTAATAGGATCATTTACCTAGTGAAGAATCTTTGCAAATCGAATCAATTATCTATTAGAATCTGCACGATAGAACTCTGACTGAAGAAGATCAAAGAAGACCACAACATATGATATGAAAATGGCACCCATGACAAATTTGTACTCCATACATTATGTTCACCTGATAATGCAAAATTTATGAGGGTCTTGAGAAGAAAATGCTACCTTGCTCTGCAAAATTGAACTAGAAGTTGTGTATATAAGCTCCCATTTTCCATTGAGCAAATTTGATTTCAGCGGTTCCTTGATCGAATTGGCAGCTTCTAGTTCACGCACAATCTATTCATTTGAAACCACTCAAAAAAGGTTAGATATGTAACCGAAAAATTGTCATCAAATGATACAAAGATGTTTTTTTTTATACATTTATTACTTTCATGTTTACAGAGGAAATTTTCACTTGTCTTTCATAATCAGACAAATCACAGAAAATTAAAGTTGAAATTTGCTTATTAGGTAATGTATTATGATACTCTGCACTTGATAACCACATTCACGCTAACTTCAATTTCAACACTAAAGCGCACTGTACAGTACTACATAATATCTTGACATTTACTTTGCTCATAACAAACATCTATCAATTCTATAACAATTGTTAAAATTAAAAAAAAAAGTGCCATACATATATCAACAAAATACTTGGGCACATTACAATACCTGCTCAATTCTTTCTCGGTCCTCAATGGTTGCCTCGGCTCCTCGATCGAGAGGCGCAATTGCCTCAAAGAGCTCCTGTTTGATTTCATCCTTGTTCTTCCCTTTCTTCTTGAGGAATGAAGGAAAGAATGAGACCTTTGTTCTCCATTTTGCGGCAGCCAATGGGCTAGAGAGCTCGATTGGGCTCTTGGGCTTTGAGTCCAAGGGGAATTGAACAGAGCAAGATAGAGAATTTGAAGCAATGAGGCTAGGATTTCTATGGGTTTTGCCGGAAGAGAGAGGAGAAGATGGAGGAAGAGGAGAAGTGAGAGAAGCCATAAGAGTAAAGGCCATAATTGGTGGGAAAAAAACAGCAACAACTGAAATTTGATTGGTTGGTTGATTTTGTATGGATATGAATCCTGTGGAGGAAAAAAAGCCTGTATACTCTTTGGCCATTTGACTTATATATGTGGCTGTGTTGTGCTTTTATTTTTGATTTTTTTTTTTTCAGAGTAAAGTCTGTGACATTATGATAGAGGATCTTGAACCTGTGACATCCTCGTGGGATAAATGTTTATTGTTTTTCGAGAATGAATTTATGTAAAAAAGGTAAGGGACTAGAACCTACCTTGAAAAAGAAAAGAAAAGAAAAGTTTTTTTTATTTTATTTTTTAATTTTCATTTGTGTGATATGTATCATTCTAACCATGGATAATCTTAATTCAATCTAATTCTTATTGAAAATTTTATTGGTTAAAAAGACTTTTCATCGTGTAAATATAAAACTTTGGACAATTTGAGAAAAAGAAGAGTAATAGGTGACATCACTGAAGTGCTGTTTTCCAAATATAAGAAAATATTCTGATTAGATTTTTTTTTAAAACCATTAGATCGAGAGAGATAAAAATAAAGAGTAAGCTGCAGTTTCTCAACATGAACTGAGAATCCTTTCACTTCTGATCTTAACTTGTTTTGAAATCTTTTGATTCTTCATACTTTCCTAGCTTCAGCATGCCTAGTGCCAGCAAGAAGGCCTTTTAATTAGTCAGAATTTGATAATGAACGTCTCTTCTTTTCATTTTCTTTCGATCTATGCTTTGAATTTTTCACAGGACTATTTTCTCAATCTCTTAATATGGATCTTAGCTCAGTATTTTTCTACCACACATCAAGAAGTGATCAGTATGGGTTCATCAATTTTGTATTTCTTTTTTCAATTTGTACTCATGATCAACGTTATTATTCTTATTTCCATATAGCCATAAACCAAAATTAGGAGAAGGCAAACTACGCATCCAAATTATCAGAATGCTATTTCTTTTGGTATATTTTCTAGCTCCGCCGACGTTTGGTATTTTTCCCGAGCCAAATGTGCAATTAGACTCAAAACTTCACTATCAACGGACAAAAAAAAATTGCAAAGCCTCACGTGATACTATTAGTGCTATCTTATTCACGAGGAAAGTGTCAAAAGATTATTTTGCACATTGGTATAATAATAATAACTATGCACGAGCTTATGCAAGAATGTTGAATCCACTACAAAAAAATAAATTTTAGGACAAGGAGGGGAGAACATGATATCACCTCTAATTATAGTCAAGAAAAAGTTTGGGCGGCCAAAAAATCCTAGGAGAAAATAGATTTCGCGGCTTTTTTTCACTGGTGTTGAAGTTGTCGGTCTAGTTGCACATTTTGGTCTGAAAAAATAATAAAACTTCCCCGGAGTTTAAAAAAAGAAAAGCCTATCCAAATTCACCACCCTTAAATTTTTAATCATAAAATTGACAGTATTTTTTTGGATCATGTATAAGTTTTGACCATGGTATGCAATCAAAAAAACTATCATTATTATTATGTATATATGATCTTATATATCACACTTACACAAATACATAAGGCAATATAAACTCCATCACACTTACACAAATACATAATACAATATATGATCTTACACATCACACTTACACAAATACATAATGCAATATAAACTCCATCACACAAATACATAATACAATATAAACTATCATTATTACTATGTATATATGATCTTATACGTCACACTTACACAAATACATAATACACTATAAACTCCATCACACCATACATAGATTTAGTACAATGCCCCCATATCAGAACTAAATCACATCTCACATGTTGTTGTGGTTATTATTACCTCCAGTTCGCGGCATCGGCCCAAACCCGGGTCCGAACCCGAACCCGCCACCGCCAAAACCCCCAAACCCATTGGGCCCGGGCCCATACCCGAACCCCCCGAATGGCCCAAACCCGAAATTCCCACCGCCACCGCTGCCGCCGTAACCGAATCCGAACCCGCCCCTTCCTCCTCCTCCCCCGCCGCCGCCGCCGCCTCCGCCGCTATTGGGTTGAGAGCTGGACGAGAATCCGAACCCGAAAGAGGAACCGCCGCTGGGCGAGGACCCCTGCTGCCACGCGTAGTTCCAGCCTCCGGTCTGGCCCGATCCCGATCGGAATTCCCATCCTTGATCGTTTCGGTCCGCCATTTTTTTTTTTTTTGGTTGATTTTTTGGAATTTTGGATTGATTCGAGCTATTTGTGAGTACGCTTATTTGGGGAAAGAGGGGGCGAGTTGAAAGAATTTGGAGATGGTCTTTATCTATTAATACCCTTGGGCCCCACCACTGACCACATCAGTCAAGCTTTTCTTACGCTGGATCTGATTCTTTATGAAATTATCTCTTTAAGTTACCCAAATGGGTAGATAATAGGGTTTACCTTCTTTAATTCTCAAGTTTCATAAAACCACCCCTGTCTACTATTCTAGTAACATGTTACCGCTCATATTCTTTTCCATGCAATTGTCCGCCCAAAAATTATAGTTTGACGATTTCACCCCCGTGTAGGTTTAATTTGTTGAACTTTGCATATCAAAGTTAAATTTTGTTGAACTTTGAGTATCGAAGTTATATTTTATTGAACTTTAAAGTATTTTTAGGGCAAAAAAGAGTTTTGTGGTATCAAAAATGAGAATGAAATAGACTTTGGGGTATTTTCGGGAAAAGAAAAATTTTGGGGATTACAGTTAAAACGGTAAATAATTTGGGGTATGTACTTTGATACCCAAAGTTCAACAAAATAAAACCCTATAATGTAAAATTGCCGATAATCATCGTCATCTATACCTTTAGTAGTAAAGGTAGATATGTGAGGGAGTTCATTTGAAACTTACCCAAAAATAATATATTCAAATGTACGCGCGTGTGTGTGGAGAATGATGCTGACATTTATTCGCATACATAAAATTTCAAGAGATACACTAGTGATAAAATCTATCTTGTTCGTTATATTTGAAATTTGGATGGAAAGTTTCATCATTCTTATTCGTTGTAATTAGGATTGGAATTTAGCATTCTTGGTAATGAGTTATTAGTAAGTTACAAATATAGCTAAAAACTTAAGGTGCCGTTTCGAAACAGGTTAAATGAGAGGTTAAAGAGACTTAATCTCTTCTTAATCCGCCAAACACAAATAATCTATGTAAGGGTTAAAATGAGTCAACCTTCCATAATTTACCAAATGTAAAATATGCAGAAGGGTTAAGCTAACCCTTCTAGAGAGATTAAAATGAGTTAACCCCTCAAAATGAGGAGTTTACTCCTACTCCTATTAGAAGGATTAAGAGTTAACCCCTCTATTTTATAAAGAAAGTAGTCAAAATTCTCGTTCTTCCCAAACATTAAAAATGATCATAATAGCTAAAATAAAATTTATTAAATAGGTTAATAATTTAGTCTTTCGAGTTATCGAATGGGCTAACTATGTTAATCTTTCTCCTTAATCTCTCTTTCTTAACCTTTTACCAAACGAGGCCGAAGCAAATCCAGGCAGACGTAAAAGTGTGCCATTAATTTGATTATTACACGATTGAATACAATATACGCATACATGTTCCACCTATGTATCTATCGTGTACTGTAATATATCAATAACATCCATAGACAATGATATACACATTGTATAGTTAGGATAATAAAGTTCCGTACCATTAGGGACACCTTGAACGAGTCCAGTTACCACAAACCTCAAAACAATGTTCAAACCCCCACAACATAAGGATCAAACTTCACTCATCCTATAAACTCTCCTAAAATATTAATTCAACTCAAAACCAAGAAAAGAGTTTTTTTTAAAAAAAATGGAAAAGAAGAGCAACGTATTCATCACCGTATATGAGGAAAGCTCTCGAAGGCCGAGCAATGGGCGGCCGGAGGCCGAGCGCAGGAAAATCCGGGCACCGCCCGGGGGCTACGACCGCCGGGTGATGCTTCTGGCTTACTCTCAGCGGCTAAGGCAGGTTAGCGACCAGAAGGTGCAGTCACAACCATGGAAGAGATGGAAGTCTACTTACAAGGGACAAAATTATGTAAGCTAGTCCAATAAATCTTTGTCACGTTCTCTTATGGGATGTAGATACTCTTTTTGGGGTATTTTAACGGTGAAATTCTTTTGATTATGGAAATACGATGAGTGTTAGATTTGAAATGGATCATAATTGTCTGAATATAAGTAGATGGTTCTGATTGAGGAAATGGTATAAAAATATCACCTTCTTTGAAATGATGACACTCTATTTGAGCCTAATTTATTCTGGCTCATGATTGGTTACAGAGTAGACATTTGTCGACAACATTAATTTCCACATGATTACGGCAGTATATTGAAAACTAATTAAAATGACATCATCACAATGATCAGGTGCATTTGCTAATAAAATAGGAGGTCTGGTAAGTAAATATGCTCTCATAGTGCAGAAGGTTCATCTACGATTAACCCTTAATTATATAACCTTATTTTTGCACCGCAAAATGATAAATCAGAGATGAAAGTGCCAATTGAGCATTTTAAGCTTGTACAAAAATGTAGTTTTTTATCATAAAATTGGAATGTGTTTCAGAAGAAGAGAGGTTTCCAATGGAAAGCCCGAGCTTGGATACAAAGAGTATTTAGAAGAAGAAGACGAGGATATCATCAAATTGAAATAGAACATCGACAGAGGACGATCAAGATGAGCTCTTGTTGTTCATGTTTTAAAAATGTAGGTGAACTCTGCCCCGTTTTTTTTAAGAAGATTTTGCGTTATATATAATTTTTCAAATAAAATGAAGGGTTTAAAAAAAAAAAGAAATATTTGGATTAGATTTTCTTGATAAATGTTTTCTTTTATGTTCACTCCAGTGGCGATTGAGTCATGTAATTAGTCGAATTTCATCGGCATGGAAGCGCCGTGGAGGATTGATGGGCTGCTGCGAGAAGCTTAAGGCTTAATTTCAATCAATTTCTTTTGTTGTTATGACGTTCTCAAATTTGTATTTCTTTTAACATTATTTCCTGAATTATAAAAGCCCAGGGGCACCCAAAACTGGTTTATTACACTCTTTCACCCGTGCATTACGCTTCATGAAATTTTTAGGCACCATGCATGATTAAAGAGGTCAAAGTTGCAATGACCTCTGAATCGAAGTTCAGGTTAGTGGAAAACTGTATATAACAATGTATCTCTAGTCTACTACAAAACCTTGATAAACGATACGACACGAAAATTTGGCATATAATACATCCTTCGCGTCGATAACGCGAACAGAGTTTCCATATTTAGCTTACAAAAAAGTTTGCCAACAATGACAGATAGAAACAGCTAAATACAGGGGAAACTGGCGAAGTGCCTGAAAACAATGTGTAGCGCTAAACTTGCACCATCAACTAGAGAAACAAAGATGGAGACAGGAACTTGGCAAAAACAAATACAGTCAAATGTGCACAAGTAAGCCACCCAAATAAGACCCCTAAAGGATACATAATCCTATTTGAAGTGTTATCGAACTCCAGAAAATTGACCCATGTCCTCAAACAATAAACACATCGCTAAAGGTCAAGCACGGGAAAACTGCAACATTTCATAAGAACAGAATATGCGCTCAGGACGAGTTGAGATTAGGCTTCTGATTATTTGAGAATATCAGGAAACCTTGTTCGCCTTTTTATCTTCCAAAGCTTTAAGCTCATTGCACCACCCTTCAATTTTAGACAGCTTCTCCAACTGTTCTGGCTTCATGTTTTGTTGGTCGCCTTTTAGTTGTGCCTCTGCAAGTCGAATCTGCAGCATAAATTGGATTGATTAAATTTACAACACCTAAAATGTAGAATAGTAGAGGGAAAATGTGGAAAATATGAAATACATGAAAACTGTATTCAAGTGCAGTGGATAAGGCCATTCAGAATCTATGCTCGACTCTCTGAAACAAGCTGTATGATATAAATGTTGTTCGAAACAGAGTACAGTTCAAGATGTAGAAATTTAAGTTTTGTAATTTATGAGCAGATACTTGATATATGTGCTAGCTTCAGGCATGGCTAAAAATATCCTCCTTTTTCCGATCATTATTATTGCTGGGAACTATAGTTAGAGAGATTATTCTATGAAAAACAAGGAATCAAGAACTTTGAACTAGTCATTATAAGTTCTTGTCCATTCGATTTTATCAATGAACGGGGATTGTGGGTTATTACACATGAAAATCGCGAATTTTGAAATAGTCATAAATAACTGTCATTGAGTCAAATGACTGTCCATGCACAAAATTTTATGGGTTAAAACTTCACGATTTTCATTAACTTTTAACCCTCGATCTATGTTCATTTTCTTTCGTTTCAATCTGATGTTAATAGTTATGCCAATGCACAAAGTTCACGATTCCAAGGGCTATAACCCAACCCATTTTACTTCGTTTCAACCCCGTGGCAAAAATATTTGTAGAGTTCACAGTTCATGATTTCACGAACTACAACATATGATTTTTTGTCTATTTTTGTTCATTTCAATCCAAAAATAAATAATTAACCGAAGTTCAAAATTCACAATTTTCATGAGTTATAACCCATGATTTTTTTTCATATTCACTTGTTTCGACCTATTTAAGTGAAGTTCAAAATTAACGATTTCATAAGCTATAATTTACGATATTCATCTATTTTTTATTCATTTTGACTCAATGGTAGATAATTTCAAATTTCACGATTTCATGAGTTATGAATCATTCCTTTTGTTCATTTTCATTCGTTTTCACCTAGTGGTAAATAATTAAGCGGAGTTAAAAAATTCATGATTTTCATGAGCCACAACCCATAATTTTTGTTTGTTTTGGTGTACTGGCTAATAATATTGCGAAGTGCGAAATTCATGATTTCATGAGTTATAACCTATGATTTTTGTCTATTTTCGTTTGTTTCCAGTCAATGACAAATAACTAGGTAGAATGCAAAATTAACAATTTTCATGAGTTATAACCCACGATTTTTGATCATTTTCTTTAATTTTGACCTAATGTCCAATAATTATGTGGAGTTCAAAATTCACGATGTCATGAGCTATAGCCCCATTTTTTGTCCATTTTCTTTTATTTTCACCCAATGACAAATAATTAAGCGGAGTGCTAAATTCACAATTTTCAACCCACGATTTTTGCTCATATTCTTCTGTTTCGACCTAATGGCAAATATTTATGTGGAGTTCAAAATTCATGATTTTATGAGCCATAACCCATGATTTTGTCTTTTTTCTTTTGTTTTCACCCAAGGATAAATAATTAAGTGGAGTGCAAAATTTACAATTTTTATGAGTTATAACACATGATATTTGTTCATTTTCATTCGTTTGAACCTAATGACAAATATTTATTTGGAGTAATGATTTTATGAGCTATAAACCATTCCTTCTGTACATTTTCGTTCATTTTCACCCAACGGTAAATAATTAAGCGGAGTTAAAAATTCATGATTTCATGAGCTATAATCCATATTTTTTTATTCATTTTTATTCGTTTTGTTGTAATGGCCAATAATATTGTAGAGTTCAAAATTATAATTTCATAATTTCATGAGTTATAACCCATGATTTTTATTCATTTTCGTTTTCTTCCACCCAATGCAAAATAATTATGAGGAGCGCAAAATTAATGATTTTCATGAGCTAGCCCACGATTTTTGTTCATTTTCCTTCATTTAGACCTAATGGCAAATAATTATGTCATATTCAAAACTCACAATTTCATGAGCTACAACCCTATAATTTTTGTTTATTTTCTTTCATTTTCACTCACCGTCAAATAATTAAGCGGAGTGAAAAATTCACAATTTTTATGAGTTATAACATACGGTTTTTGCTCATTTTCTTTGGTTTTGACCTAATGACAAATAATTATGTGGAGTTCAAAATTCACGATTTCATGAGCTATAACTCACGATATTTGTCTTTTTGTTGTTTGTACCCAATGGCAAATAATTAAGTGGAGTGCAAAATCACGATTTTCATTACCTATAAACTATAACTTTTGCTCATTTTCTTTCTTTTCGACCTACTAGCAAATAATTATGTGGAGTTCAAAATTACGATTTCATGAGCTATAACCACACAATTTATCCATTTTCTTTTATTTTCACCCAATGACAAATAATTAAATGAAGTACAAAATTCACGATTTTCATGAGCTGTAACCGCAATTTTTCTTTCATTTCGACCTAATGGCAAATAATTATGTAGAGATAAAAATTCACGATTTCATAAGCTATAATCCATGAATTTTGTCTTTTTCCATTCATTTTCACCTAATGTCAAATAATTAAGTAGTGTAAAATTCACGATTTTCATTAGTTCATGATTTTTGTTCATTCGATCTAATGACAAATAATTATGTGGAGTTCAAAATTCACGATTTCATGAGCTAGGGGCAAAATTATTTGCTATTTTAGTTTGTTTCGACCCAGAGCCAAAATATTTGCAGTGTTCAAATTTATTTCACGAATTATAACCCATGAATTTTGTCTATTTTTGTTCATTTCAATGCGATGGCAAATAATTAACTGAAGTTCAAAATTCACAATTTTCATGTGCTGTGACCCATGATTTTTGTTCATTTTCTTTGTTTCGATCTAATAGAAAATATTTATGTGGATTTCAAAATTAACGATTTCACTAGTTGTAATTTATGATTTTTGTCTATTTTTCATTTGTTTTGAATCAAAAGCAGAAAATTTTATAAAGTCCAAAATTCACGATTTATGAGCTATAAACGATACTTTTTGTCCATTTTCATTCGTTTCCACTCAATGACAAATAATTATGCATAGTTCAAAATTCACGATTGTCATGAGCTATAATCTACGAATTTTGTTCGCTTTTGTTTGTTTTGTTGAAATGGCTAATAATATTGCGAAGTTTAAAATTCATGATTTCATGAGCTATAGTTCACGATTTCTATCCATTTTCGTTCATTTCCTCCTAATGACAAATAATTAAGTGAAGTGCTAAATTCAAGATTTTCATGAGCTATATGCCACAAATTTTGTTCCCTTTCTTATTTCGACCTAATGGCGAATAATTATGTGGAGTTCAAACTTCATATTTCATGAGCTATAACCCCACAATTTGTCCATTTTCTTTCATTTTCACCCAATGATAAATAATTAAGTGCAACATTCACGATTTCATGCGTTATAACCCATGGCTTTAGTTCATTTTATTTCGTTTCGACCTAATAGTAAATAATTATGAAGAGTTCAAAATTCACAATTTCATGAGTTATAACCCATAATTTTTATCCTTTTTCTTTCGTTTTCACCTAATGACAAATAATTAAGTGGAGTGCAAAATTCATGATTTTCATGAGCTATAACTCACGATTTTTGTTTGTTTTCTAACATTTCAATTAAACGGTAAATAATTATGTGGAGTTCAAAATTTATAATTTCATGAGCACCCACAAATTTTACCCATTTTCATTTATTTCGACCTAGTGACAAAATGTTTTGCGGAGTTTAAAATTCACGATTTGATGAGCTATAACCCTTGATTTTTGTCTACTTTTATTCGTTTAAATCCATTGACAAATATTTGATCGAATTTTAAATTTTACAATTTTTATGTACTATAAGTCATAATTTTTGTTCATTTTCATTCGTTTTCGACCCAATGACAAATAATTATGCAGAGCTCAAAATTCATGATTTTCATGTGCCATAATCCATTCCTTTTGTCCATTTGCATTTGTTTCCACCCAATAGCAAATAATTTCGCAGAGCTCAAAATTCACGATTTTCATGAGCTATAACCCAGATGAAGTTTGTTTGTTTTTTCATTTCGTTGTAGTGGTCAATAATTTTGCGGAGTTCAAAATTCAAGATTTCATGATCTATAGCCCATGATTTTTTGTTTATTTTCTTTCATTTTGACCTAATAGTAAATAATTATGTGGAGTTCAAAATCCACGATTTCATGAGTTATAGTCCACGATTTTTGTTCATTTTCTTTCGTTTTCACCCAATAGCAAATAATTAAGCGGAGGGCAAAATTCATGATTTTTATTAGCTACACCCTACGATTTCTATTCATTTTTCTTTTGTTTCGACTTAATGGCAGATAATTATGTTGAGTTCAAAATTCACGATTTCATGAGTTATAACCCATGATTTTTGTCTATTTTCTTTCATTTTCACCCAATGGCAAATGATTAAGCGAGTGCAAAATTCACAATTTTCATGAGCTATAACCCAGATTTTTGTTCACTATCTTTCGTTTCGATTTAATGACAAATAATTATGTGGAGTTTAAAATTCACGATTTCATTAGCTATGATGCACAATTTTTGTCCATTTTCTTTTATTTTCACCCATTGATGAAAAATTAATTTGAGTGTAAAATTCATGATTTTTATGAGCTATAACCCACAATATTCATCTATTTTATTTCATTCGAAGAAATGACAAATAATTATGTAAAGTTCAAAATTTACAATTTCATGAGCTATAACCCACAATATTTTACTCATTTTTGTTCGTAACAACCTAGTGGCAAAAAAATATGTGAATTTTAAAAATTCATGATTTCATGAGCTACCCAAAATTTTTATCATTTTCCTTTTGTTCAACCTAAAGGTAAATATTTATGCGGAGTTCATAATTCACGATTTCATGAGCTATAATTTATGATTTTTGTCTATTTTCATTCATTTTGATTCAATGACAGATAATTTTGCAGAGTTCAAAATTCACGGTTTCATGAGTTATAACCCACTATTTTTGTCTATTTTCATTCTTTTCCACCTAATGACAAATAATTAAGCAGAGTGCGAATTCACGATTTTTTTATTTTCTTTCCTTTTGACATAGTGTTAAATAATTATGTGAAGTTCAAAATTCACAATTTCATGAGCTATAACTAGCAATTTGTCCATTTTCTTTCATTTTCACCGAGTGGCAAATAACTAAGCATAGTATGAAATTCACGAAACTCACAATTTTCATGAGTTATAGCTCACGATTTTTGTTTATTTTCTTTCATTTTGACCAAATGGTAAATAATTATGTGGAGTTCAAAATTCACGATTTCATGACCTATAACCCACAATTTTTACCCATTTTCATTTATTTTAACCGAATGACAAATAATTAAGTGGAGTGCAAAGTTCACGATTTTTATGAGCTATAACCTACAATTTTTGTTCATATTCTTTTTGATCGGCCTATAATTATGTAAAGTTTAAAATTCATGATTTCATGAGCTATGACGCATGATTTTTGTCCATTTCTTTTTTCTTTTCACCTAATGGCAAACAATTAAGCGAAGTGCAAAATTCATGATTTTTATAAGATAATCCACGATTTTTGTCCATTTTCTTTCGTTTCAACCTAATTGCAAATAATTATTTAAAGTTTAAAATTCAAGGTTTCATGAGCTATAACCAAAAAATTATGCCTATTTTTGCTCGAAACCTAGTGGCACAATTTTTGCAAAGTTCAAAATTCACGATTTCATGAGCTTCAACACGTGATTTTTGTCTATGTTCGTTTCAAGCCATTGATAAATAATTAACCAAAGTTCAAAATTCACAATTTTCTTGAGATGTTACCCATGACTTTTGTCCATTTTCATTCATTTCCACCCAATAACAAATAATTAAGTGGAAAGCAAAATTCACGATTTTCATGAGCTATAACCTATGATTTTTGTTTGTTTTCTTTGACCTAATGGCAAATAATTGTGGAATTTAAAATTCACGATTTCGTAGTTATAACCCCTTATTTTTGTGTACTTTCTTTCGTTTTTACCCAATGACAAACAATTAAATAGTGTAAAATTCATGATTTTCATAAGCTATAACCCATGATTTTTTGCTCATTTTCTTTCGTTTCCACCTGACGCCAAATAATTATGTGGAGTTTAAAATTCACAATTTCATGAGCTATAGCCCATAATATTTGCCCATTTTTGTTCACATTTTAAACTAGTGGCAAAAAATTTTGCAACCCACAATGTTTGTCCATTTTCATTCGTTTCCATCTAATGGAAAATAATTAAGCGGAGTGCAAAATTTACTATTTTCATAAGCTATAACCCACAATTTTGTTCGTTTTCTTTCATTTCGACTTAATGGCAAATAATATAGCCCATGCAAATCGCGATTTTTTATGAAAGAAAATTTAATTGTCATTAGGTCGAAACTAATGAAAATTGACTAAAATCACAGGGTTATAACCCATGAAAAAAGCAAATTTTGGATTTGCATGATTATTGCCAATGGATTGAAATGAAAAAAATGAACAAATATTGTGGGTTATAACCCATGATATCATGAGTTTTGAAATATGCTTAGTATATTTCCAATGAGTCAAAATAAAAAAAAGAGCAAATATCATGGGTTATCGACTAGAAATCACGAATTTTTAAATATGCATAGTTAATTTCCATTGGGTGAAACAAACAAAACCTGATAAAATCGTGAGTTGCAACACATGAAAATCGAGACTTTTGACGCACGTATACTTATTTGTCATTAGGTCGAAAAGAACGAAAATTAATAAAAATCATGAAAATCACAAATTTTGAAGTAAGCATAATTAGTTGTCATTGGGTTGAAACAAATGATAATGCAAAAAAATCATAAGTTAAAATCCATAAAAATTGCGAATTTCAAAGTATACGCCTAATAGCCATAAGGTCGAAACAGATAAATATCGACAAAAAATGTGGGTATATACTGGAAAATATGAACTTTAAGATTTGCATACTAATTTGCTATTAGATCAAAGAATGAAAATTGACAAAATTATTGGTTATATAGCCCATTAAAATCATGATTTTTGAAGACAGAACTTAATTGTCACTGGGTCGAAACGAATGAAAATTGACAAAAATCATGGAGAGACCATGAAATTTGTAAATTTTGGAAACCATGGATAATAGCCCATGAAAATCTTGAATTTGAAGTACGTATGATTAATTGTCATTGGGTTGAAATGAATGAAAAGTGACAAAAATCGTGGGTATAACCCATGAAAATTACGAATTTTAAAGTATGTATGATTACTGTCCTTTGCAACAAAACAAACAAAAATAGCAAAATGTGGGTTATAACCCATCCAAATCGCAAATTTCGAAGTGTTCATAATTAGTTGCAATTCAATAGGATGAATGATAATAACCATATAGTCCATGAAAATTGCGACTATTAAAGTTTGCACAATTAATTGCCATTGGGTCGAAACAAACAAAATTGACAAAAATCATGGATTTCCATGAAAATCACAGATTTTAAAATACACATACTTCTTTGTCATTGGGCCGAAGAATAAAATTGACAAAACTCGTGGTTTATAATGCATGAAAATCGCAAGTTTTTACAAAAGACAATTTAATTTCCTTTGGGTCAAAACTAACGGAAATATACTATGGGTTACAACCCATAATATTCGTGTATAATTCCGTAGGCATGATTAGTTGCATACGGATTGAAATGAATGAAAACGAGCACATGTGGGTTATAACTCATGAAAATTTTGTGCCGAAATAGATACAAAATTCAGGGCTTTATACTAAAATTTTAATTGTAGTAGTTGGTTTCATAACCTCTCAAAGGCATATAGCTTATGAATTAACAACACAATGGAGAATTCGAGATGCCAGGCATCACTATTTATCCCACATTATCCAACCAAAATTGCCTGATACTAATTCCATTGATACAATTGTCCTAGTTCTAACTAAAAATTCCAATTACTAACAGGCCCACCTAAAATCTCCAGTTCCAATTCCAATTGATTAAGTGGTCATGTAAATTTTACGATCATACTACAAATAGGAATTTCCAGTTCTTCTCATTAAAGAGCGCATTAGAATGTATAAATATGACAAGAAATGCCAATCAACTGAGATTTATTATGCACTGAACAATCTAATGATCTCAGCAAAAAGGGTATGAATCTGAAGTGAACTTTATTATGTTTAAATATGACAAACTGAGTAATGGAACACAAGTTTCGCGAGTTTACCTTCTTTTTTAGCGCTCGAATTCTCTTATCAATATCTTGGCCAACATCCTCATTTTTAGATGTCTCGATTTGATCAGTTGACGTGCTTGCCGCTTCTGCTGCTGAAGAAACAGATAGATTACTTATTTGGTTAGTTACTGTTTCCACATTTCCCAATCTTTGTATATCAACAGGATTCTCAGTTTTCAGTTTCCCAGATTGCGCTTGATCCAAGTCTTCGGCCTTGTCATCTGACGAAGCAAGAGTAGCCTGAGAATCAGACTATTTGATTAGATTTTCAAAGAAACTATTGGGATATAGATGGAAACTCACATACACTACCGATCATGAAAGATAAACGAAAATAAATAATAACAGGGGAAAAAGCAAAAGCAGTTGGATGATGAATAACCTCTCAATCTTCAACCTCACAAGGCCTCTTTGTGAGTATTCTGCTAGTCCTATCCAACAACCCAATAATAAATAGCCAACGAATATGCATGTGTAAATATATAATTAAAACTACATTAAATGAAAATTTCATACAAAATATTGTCTGCTCAGTTTCTTTTACAGAACAAATATTTCTTCCATCAATTTTCTACATGATCTTTCAAATTGTGAGTCCTGATTCAAAAGATCCTTGCATTTGGCTTTGCTCTCTACTTATTTTCATGCACCTTTTACTTCAGCCAATCCTTCAGACAACTTATGCTACATTATTATGTCAATTAAATAATTATCGAATTTCTGCTTTCGCCTACCAAAGAATTCTCAAGGATTCTGTACTGAGTAGAGCCCAAAGACTGATACTAAGACCAAAGCAAATGCTATTACAAATCAACATATCTATCTCTGCACTAAGTCTGAGTACACATATCTTTTCAATTAGCCATACTTTTCTAGTTTCTGAATGCTTCAGGACATCATAGGATAATTGTAATACCACTCCCTCAATAACTCCTGTCACTATTGGGTTTCTCATCTGTCATTGAGGCTTCATCCTATCAGTATAATATCGTAAGAAATCTCAAATCTACAGTAATGAAGCTGAATCTCTTTCCCAGGAGCACTATCAGAAGTCCACAGAAATCCTGTAGTACTCAGAAGACAAAGATGCAACGGCATATGTTTTATGGCTATGATTGTACCAAGAGCTTTTGAGAAGGCATACTTGTATAAGATTAAAAATTCCATTATCCTTGGACATGCAAGGAAACACCCATAACACAAAATATTGTTAAACTTGATCGGTAAAAGAAAATGATTGGAACTTTCAGGTCTTAAGGTGATGTTACCTCAACTTCTTGCAAAAGTTACCAGTAATTTTCTATTTTTTCTTGTAGAATCTGCCCCTAAAACCATTTCTTTGTTTTTGGGAAGCGTGATGAGGTGTCATGTAGCTTCAATAATTATATTCAAGGGCATTCTACATTTGCTTAGGTACTCTCGAAACTCTTCTCCACTGTAATCATATTCTTTAAGTGATGAGAAAATGGCCCTACTGACATAATCATAACGAATGATCGATTTTTTCTTGTAGAATCTGCGCCTAAAGCCATTTCTTTGTTTTTGCGAAGCATGTTGAGGCATCATGTAGTTTCAATAAATAAATTCAAGGGTATTCTACACTTGCATAGGTACTCTTGAAACTCTTTTCCACTTTAATCATCGTCCTTTAAGTGGACAAGAAAATGCCCCTAATAGCATAATCATAACAAATGATCGGTCTAAAGTAGTGAAATACTTATTTCTAGGTATTTGTTGGACATTGATGTGAATTACACAATTTATGCCCTTTTTCTTCACATATATTGGCTAAAACTAAAACTGCGTTTTATATACTACATTTTTGACATGCAATTCTAAATCCTTAAAAATCCCAAGCCTGTCTCTCGACTCTCAATCTTTCAGCTTTAGAAGTCCGTTTTCGTCTCATCAATTAGCACAATATCATAGACAACAATACGCATAACAAGACCTCAACCACTATAATGCTTACTAACCTCGCACATTACTACCGCAAAGGGACCAGTCCCTAATAGCAATTGTTGATATAAGTCTACGTCAGCGCACAACTCCAATTTTAGCCTGATACCCCACAAACCCATGAGAGAAAAATCTGCCAAGAACGAGAAAAGAAGGCGAAATAGAATGTCTTTCTATAAGTTCATCTTCCAAGTACATAGCTTGTTGTATCATTTGCTGAGAGAATGTGAGTCAAAAGACAACTTGTATTCTCAAGATAACACATCACCAAAAAAGATTAAAACTTTGTGCATTCTATCGGCTAATGAAGAAATCAAGCTAACAAATAATAGAAATCACATGGATTACAGTCAATTTTTCTCTGGTTCTGATCACTATATTCCAATAACCAATAATCAATAAAAAAAAATTATAAAAAAAATCACCTGAAGCTTCTTCTCCTTCTTCCTCTCATTCCTCTTCGCCGACTTCGTCTTCGGCTTACTCACCGCCTCCACGTCACACCCCGGCGGCACCTCTGGCTGCGCCTTCTTCAGCTGCAGCATTTATACCACCACCCCCAATCAAAATAATTTTTTTAAGGGTCTTTCGTGCAAAAAACCAAGAGATTTAAAAAGGGTTTTGTTTTGATTTGGATTACAAGGGCGCCTTTAGACTGGTAGATTGCGACTTCGTCCTGAGGCACGTAGCCGGCCCGGATCCTGATGGGCTTCCGGAGGGTTCCGTCGGGCCTGCGAGTGGGGCCCAGTATTCTCTCCCCTTCTTTCGGGGCCCGCAGAAGAGGGCGAGCTGAGGCCTGCTCCATGTCTCTCTCTCCTCTCTCTCTCTCTCTCTCTCCTCTCTGTGATTGGGAAGGAGGAGAAAGTGGTTAGCGGGTTTTGGATCACAGAGACGATGGATTACATTACAAGAACGAACGCGGCCCAGTTAAGAGTTGGGCTCTTAGTGGACTTGATATCGACATTTTTACTATTTATTGTCCATTTATAAATCCCGTAAAATGAAATTAGCTTTTTCTTAATCTCAATCATTTTCCTTTTTCAGCCGAAAAAAGTCATTTGTTTCACTGCACTTTCAACCAATAAATCACTCACTCTTGTAATTTGATGAGGTGAGCTAAATTCAAAAATTATTAAGTTGTCATTTTTGCAATTTAGTTATCTGATCACCTCTAAAACAAAGGCTTAATAACGTTTTCAATTATCCCAATGTTCAGTGTTATTAATGGGGCAACAACGTTGCTCGCTAGCTCGATATGGGCCTTGTCAAGAAAATTCATGTTCTTGGATAGACGTATGCCCCCGATTTAATTGTTCGGAAATTTCATTTGGATGTACTGACTATTTCTAATTAAATTAAATTATTACATTTTCCATTTAAAAAAAAAAGTAAACAATCCATATCGCAAGATAGAGAACCATACAATTGCTTTGAAAAGGAAAAAAAAGAAGGCAAACGGAAAACGAACAATCTATACTACTATATAATGAATATAGTGCGGATAGTAAAAGTTGGATGAGTGGCGGGCATTTTACTTATTTTCTTTATTTTCATTCTTATTTTTAGAAGATTCTAAATCTTGACATGAGAATAGGATTTGAACTCGCATAATTAAGATTATAATTTTTCAAGAGAAATATTTATTTTTTTTCTTTTCTTTTCTTTTTTCCTCAGAGCATTCTAAACTATAAAATGATAATACGCACGTAATTAACTTATAATATCCCCGTTTTTATTTTAATCAGTTATAGGAAACAACTCAGTAAAATTGTGTTAATGATAGATTTAATTGTTAAATAATAATTTAAGATATATTTTCTATGTAAAGCTCCATAATAAAATTACATAAACTAAATAATTATTAAACTATTATATGAAAATGTAAGACTAATTATATAACTAAATATTTTTACTGGTGCATCTCACGTGCCAATGTGCTAGTAGGTAGAAAGAGAGAATAGTTAAGAGAAGAAAAAAAAACTAAATATGAGAATAAAATATTATTAAGAATTTTATTAATTCCAATACTCTTCTCCTTCACACTCTCTCTCTTTTTCCCCATTCGATAACTACAATGCCCAAATCTTTGCTCTCTTTTACTGTCTGCTTTATTCATAAAATTTAGATCTTGTTCGTTTTGATTTAGAGATCGACCAGCCCTCTCTCTCTTTCTCTTCAATGGATCTCGCTTCTCTTCTCTCTGCAATCTCTCTCCTATCCTTCATCGTCTTCAATCTCCAGCAGATCGAGGCCTCGATCCACACATACGAGCTGGAGAGCTTCAAAGAGGTCGGCAATGCCTTTCTCCTCTCCGGC
>JBAKGM010000326.1:42900778-42914109 GCA_037177215.1 Asparagus racemosus
GAAACGAGAATTTAATTGTGATCTTACTCTCTTGTTGTGCACCAAAGGTGCTGCCGAAATTTCCGCTGCGCACAACACGAGCTTGAGAGCTTCAAAGAGGTCGGCAATGCCTATCTCCTCTCTGGCGGCAGCGAGGGGATCGTCGCTTCTCAGAGCATCCACATCGATGATGGCAGCAGCAAGCGATCCTTTATCAAGTGAGTCTGTTGATCTTTTGAGTTTTGGTTGGATCTGAGTTGAAATGGTTTAGATCTGATTGTACTCGATAGGTTTAGGTCAAAAAAGAAGTGAACTTGTCTGGATTTTGTATTATATAGTGGGATTTAGACAAAAATTTAGTCTACATCGAGCCAGTAAGTCAGAGCTGAAGAAATTGCAGAACTTTACCTCTTTAGTCTTTAGTGTTTACAAATGATAATGACTTGGAAATGTCTTGATTTTCCCAATATTCTCGTGAACTGGAGGACTAGATGAAATTTGTGATAGCTGAAAACCTCAGAAATTGCACTGAGAAACCCTAAATTTGGTAGGAGAGGGAAGAAACCTCGCAGATTGAAATGGCTGATCATTTCAAATATAAAAATTTCCTTTTGGAAGAAAACTCCTAATAAAAAAGGAACCCCAAGCAGTAAGTTGAATTCAACCCACTTTGATGAATTGAGGCATAGACTATAGTAGTAGTCCTCTGGTAATTAAATTATGGTATGAATGCGAGACATGTATCTAGTTGTTCAGTTGTGAAAGAACCTACATTTGTGTAATGATCTACAAAACAATTCAGAGGGAGCATGTTTTTGGTGTTGATTACGGATCAGCAATGCATGTGCAGTCATAAATCTGGCACACTAATTTTTGGATGGCAAAAGTGTCCTACATACAATAAATCTTAGGGAAGCTACTACGTGGTCCTTATTAATTGATGTGTCTTACTCATGTCAGCCTAAGGTTCTCACAAGGCAATATTGTGGTGCATCTATTGGCTTATTCATTGGTTTATACTTACAAAGAAAAACATATGTAACTGCATTTTCGTGCGTGGCTTTTGATGAACTACCATGTCTAACACCCCATATTCATGTCAGACAGGAACCTTCTTGGCCACACACATTTCAGATGCCCATTAATAGATTATCTAATTTAAAGATGCACTGCAATGATGATAAATATGATGCGGACCTATTCCATAAAATCTTCTGCATACCTTACTGGTTGAATCTTCATTTAGTTTCCAAAGACACTTAGTAAACACATGAGCATTGGAACAAGCGTATATTACGAAATATTTGTTATCATTTGCCTTTGACATTGAAGTGGGTTTCTGTGTGACAGGTTTGACAACATTACATTCTGGAGGAGTAAAGAAGCAGCAGAAGAACATTCAAGCATGGAGCATAGTACAGGGTTGATACAAGCTATAATATTTGAAGCTGCTGATCGTGATAACATTGGTGGATCTGCTTATGGTGGACAAAGATCCATATGCTGTACACCTGATCTTGCTAAACTTGAGGGTTGCAGACAAGGAGAAGTCATTAGGAGACCATCTTCTGTGGATGTGGAGTGGCCATTCGTAATAAATACACACTTCAGTGCAGATTACCGAGACACTAGTATGGAAGATAAAGAGGTTTATATTACAAAGACTGGAATGTACAACCTATTCTTTATCTCCTGTGATCCGAAGCTGAAAGGCCTTGCAGTGAGTGGAAAGACATTATGGAAAAACCCTGATGGTTATTTGCCTGGCAGGATGGCTCCTTTGATGACATTCTACGCTTTCATGTCACTCGCTTATTTGCTGCTTGGTGTCATTTGGCTTGTCCAGTATATTAGGTTTTGGAGAGACATACTGCCAATTCAAAACTGCATGACTACAGTTATAGCTCTTGGTTTGTTTGAAATGACTCTTTGGTATTTTGAGTATTTGAACTTTAATAACAGTGGTGTAAGGCCTGTTGGCATCACAAGTTGGGTAGTTACCGTTGGAGCAATAAGAAAAACCGTGTCACGTCTGCTAGTACTTTCAATTTCCATGGGATACGGTGTCGTCCGGCCAACCCTTGGTGGCCTTACTTCAAAGGTGCTTCTTCTGGGGGTAACATATTTTCTGGCCACAGAGTTGCTTGATATTTCTGAAAATGTCGGAACCATTAATGACATATCAGGCAAAGCAAGGCTCTTCCTTGTCCTCCCAGATGCATTTTTGGATGCCTTTTTGATACTCTGGATTTTTACTTCTCTTTCTCGAACGTTGGAAAAGCTACAGGTATATCAAATTAGGTTCAAGTACAGGGAAATAAGTAAACATGAACAAAACTCTAGATGATAATATATTTCTTATTTACTGTGTTATGTATAAGGGATATTAGCTCTAACTAATTTCTGTATTGGTGATTGCCTAGGCTCGACGGAGTTCTGTAAAGCTGGATATTTACAGGAAATTTACTAATGCATTGGCACTTTGTGTGATTGCTTCAGTAGCCTGGATTGGATATGAGGTATGAATCATCTTTTAGCTCATTGGCTTTGATAAGCAATTTGCAGTTTTATGCTACTTGTTATATATAGGCTGAATTAGCTTTTGTGTATAAAACCTTCATTATATTCATCATTGTTTACATATTCAATTGAGTTCTGATGTATGACCAAATTATATTAGTCATGACACTTTCATCCCAATCACTAGCGAGCGCACTCATAACTAAGGTAAAGAGACGAGAGTTAAATGTCGATCTGCACCCTAAGCTGTGATCGGGAATGGCTCTATTTACC
This sequence comes from Asparagus racemosus, assembly GCA_037177215.1. Taxonomy (NCBI): domain Eukaryota; kingdom Viridiplantae; phylum Streptophyta; class Magnoliopsida; order Asparagales; family Asparagaceae; genus Asparagus; species Asparagus racemosus. Next base: position 42,903,551 of record JBAKGM010000326.1, read on the forward strand.
ATCTTATTGATTGTTTACATGCTAGTTATTACCCCACGGTGCGTATCCTTAGTGCATAATCTGCAGTGAATTTATGTTTCTTTTATAAAACCAATCATCTGTATATCAGTTTTATAATAAATTTTGCAAACGATAAAAGCCATATACGCATCTGTTCTTCTTCCCATATCTTATAAGCAAATAGCCTCCACGATCAACCCCTTTATATGAGATCAGATATCTCATGAATGTCATGCAGAATATTACTTTCTTATGCCTAGAAAGATTGTCATAATTGATGCACCGAGGTAGTACCTTCTTGATGATTGAAGCCTAATATCTATAGTGATTGCAGTGTTCAGTATGATTAATGTTATTCCTCACTAACTAGTTTAGAGCAGATAACAGTAGAATGGTTTTCCACTCAAAGAGAGTTATCCTGTACTTGTTAATCATTTTTCATACTTGTAAATTTTCGGTATCTGCAAATCGATCTTTTTGGACGAGACGTGGCATTGAACGGAAAATGATATCCTTCCAAGTCTATAATGTCACATTTGCACAATTGTTTATTTTTAAAAATATTTCAAATGGCCCTTTCTTTGGTAACGGACCAACTTTGGCAAGTCAGTTTCTTCCTTTAGATGAAATCTGCAACTGTTGAAAATGGATAAGATTTAAAGTTTAGGATTGTGTTGAATTAAATTATCATGGCATACGAAGGATTTGCAACAAAGAAAACAACATATTTAAAAATAAAATAAAAGATACGAGGCTTTTCAATTCTAGCAACGTTTAATGCTTTATCTGAAAGAGGAAAAAAAAAACTTCTATATAACAGGTCTACTTCAAGGCAACAGATCCATTCAGTGAGCGATGGCAGAGCGCATGGATCATCACTGCTTTCTGGGACATTATCGCCTTCGCCTTGCTCTGTGTAATGTGCTACCTTTGGCAACCGTCTCAGAGCTCTCAAAGGTCAAAATTTCTCCTCTCTTTCATCGTGTTTATAGAGTTTAAACAAAGTTAATCCTTAAGTCTGTTCTCTTGATTATAATGCAGATACGCGTACTCCGCTGAAGCTGGAGAAGACGGCGACGATGAAGAAGCTCAGCATCTAACAAAAGGAATTTCAGATGGAGGTGATCTCGGATTAGTCAATATGGAGAAAAAAGAGAGGAATTTAGACAATGATGTCTTCGATGTTGATGAAGACGAGGTTGAGGAGGATAAGAGGGAGTGACTCCTGTTATTCTTATTAAACCATGAGAATTGGGTTAAAGGAACTGTAAACTGGGGAGCCTAATATACTTATTAAGCCACGAGAGCCTGCATTAATGGTGTGAATGATTTATTTATTATTTTTTTGTTGTAAAATTGAGCTTAGATGGCAACATTTGGTGTACATTAAGGCATGGCAGTATGAAAAAGGTTCATAGTCTGTGACTTGTATATAGTCGATGATTGGGAGCGTTCAGAAGCAAAAGTTGGTAAGTTTTGATTAATGTGGTACCCTTTTGTTATTTAGCCCAGGGCAATAATGTCAAAGGTGTTCATGGTGATGCATCTTATTATTATGTGATCACGCTAGAACTCCTGGAACTGATCATTTTCCATAAGAATGCAAGCTTGAGATTATGTGTATGTCTTGAATATTTATGTTATCTAACTGAGACATGGCTTAGTGATGAAGTGGGGATTTGAGTGATGGCAGATGCCACATACAAGATCATTTTATAGTATTTCTTCCAATAAAGAGAAGTCTTGAATATTCGGTTTGTTCATTTAGCAGTAAATGAATAGTTTTTAGTCTGCGGTTCATTAACGAGTAGAATTTATGGTTGGTATATCCGCTTTTTCTATATTAAATAAAACATTCGTTTATATTTTTTTGAATCGTTTGTTTAATAAAGCACTTGTTTATTTTTTGAACTTTAGTCCTATGAATTTTATTTATGAATCCTACAAGCTAATTGCACGTATAACCCCGTATAGATTTTTTTAAAAAAAAATCACAGTCACTGTTCATTAAGATTTCTCTTTGGTAAATTTCAGCAAGGCCCCTTAAGTTTTATGCAAAATGTCACAAATACCTCCTTAAATTTTGGTTTTTTCCCTTCAGATTACCCTCTTCAACTTTCAACATTCCCCAAAAACACCCTCTAAAAGCATGAGCCCCAATTGTCACTGGCAAAAATATCCCTATGAAAAATTTACCCATCCACGTGAAAATAGCGGTTTACATCGTTAAGAGGGACTTTCTGATAACCCCAAAACTCAACAAGGGGTTTCGTGACATTTTACAATTCAAGTGGTGGTAATCTGAGAAACTCCCAAACTTTAGGGGGTTTGGTGAAATTTACCCCTTCTCCTCACCTTTTCCTTTCACTGCGGCACTCTTTATCAAAATTCCCATCTTTTCTCTCTCTCTCGTCTCACCGACCCTCTCTCGCTCTTCGACGGCGTGCGAGAGTTCCTCTCCTCGATCCAGCGAGGTTCAATCGAAGTTGATTCCGAACGCTTGGGATCTGATCAATTGCAGGCGAGGAGAGGTAAAAGATTCCTAAAACTCAATTTTCAGTTAAAAATTTTTTTTCCCCAGCATCCGCTGGGATCACTGCTAGTAAATTAATGAGAACCCAGTTGCTCAAATTCTTATTCATGTTCATGCCGTATTTCTTTATTAATTATTGTTATTATTATTAATTTTTATACCCACAGAAATGTCGTCTTCCCCTATTAATCAACCCACAGCTTCACGCACTTCATCTTCTCCTGATCCTGCTCCTCTTAATGCTTATGAAGACATAGCAGAGACTACGAACCCGATTCCTCGAAAGCGGAAGAGGAAAAATTCCTCCTCATGTTGGGATAACTTTGTGGAAATTGTTCGCCCTGATAAGGTCAAGAGGTGGCAGTGCAAACATTGCAAGCACGATTTCGCGCAAAATTCAAGCGGGACGACCTCTCATTTGAGAACCCACTTGAAAAATTATTGCATTGCCAAGAGGAGGAATGAGCAAGGGCAGAAAACACTCGAAATGTCTTGTGTGGAGCATCCCACTATGTTACTAACCGACGGCAAAGATGATGCTTTGAAAGTTAGGGAGGCGTTGGCGCATTGGATAATGATGCACGATCACCCGTTTACGATTTGTGAGGAGGAGGGTTTTGTATTGTTGATGAAGGCCATGAATCCAGAGTTTACGGAAATTGGGTGGGAAACCTTAAAAGATGCATGCATGGAAATCTTTGGTAGCGAGAAGAGTAAGTTGAAAGCGCGCTTGAAAACTATTGATACAATTAGTTTAACGACCGGACTTTGGAGGTCGGAAAATCAAATAATTGAATATGTGGAGATCACGGGCCATTTTGTTGATGAGAATTGGAACCCGGAAAAAAGGGTTCTTGGTTTTGTGCATGTGCCTCCTCCTCGAAGTGGTATGGATATAGCGGATGCTATGGGTAAATTCTTAAAAGAATGGGGAATAGAGAACAAAATTTTTACTATTTCAGGGGATAATGCAACATATAGTGATGTTTTTTCTAGAATTTTGAAAGATGACTTACCCGGAAGTAGGAAATTGGCTTGTGGTGGAAAGTTTTTGCAAGTTCGATGTTGTGCTCACATTCTTAATCTTCTTGTTCAAGATGGAATAAGTGTTATTTCACCAATAATTGAGAATGTACGTGAAAGTGTGAAGTTTGTCAGTCACAGTGAAGCGAGACTCAAAGCATTTTCTGCTATTGTTCAAGAGGTATATTTAATTATATGTTTATTTTAAAAGCTTATACTTGTTCTTTCAAAAGTACTAATCACATTTTAATTTTTATTTTAACAGTTGCAATTAGGACAGAAGAAGTTGATCATTGATGTGCCTAGTCGATGGAACTCGACATATTTAATGTTGATCACCGCCTTAAAGTTTAAAGATGCATTTCCAATTCTTAAAGAAAGTGAGCCCAACTATGATTGCATGCCGGACCCTGGGGACTGGGATAAAGTGGAGAAGATTTGCAAGTTATTAGAGGTGTTTGATGCGGTAACAAATCTCATCTCCACTAGTGATTATCCTACATCCAATTTATATCTTGTTGAAGTTTATAGGATTAAAAAAGTAATAGACAAATTGCTAGTAGATGATGATGTTTCTATTAGAGAAATGGCTGGACAAATGAAAGATAAGTTTGAGAAATATTGGGGGGAATGCAATTTGTTAATCGCTGTAGCTTCCATTATGGATCCAAGGTTGAAACTGGGTGCAATGGAATATTGTTATCCTCAAATTTACCCTGACGAAGAGTCCAAACGATATATTCAAAATGTGAAAGGTGCTTTAAAGGAGATATTTGATAAATATGTTTCTGTGCATCATGCCTATAATGCTTGTAACTCCTTGGGTGGAGAAGTTGGTTCCTTGGATGAGTCTCCTGGTACAAGCACTAGCTCAGGATGGAGCGACGTCTTTAGTTTTGTGAGAAGTAAAGAAAGAATTCCTGCTTTCAAATCAGAGTTGGAGATGTATTTAGAGGAGCATGTATTTATTTGTAATGAAACTGTTGATCAACGTTTCAGTGCTTTAGATTGGTGGAAAGACAATCGATTTAAGTATCCTATCTTGTCGAGAATGGCTGCAGATATCCTTGCAGTTCCTATATCTACAGTGGCATCTGAGTCTATCTTCAGTGATGGGGTAAGGGTGATAGATCCATATCGAGCTTCTTTAGACCCGACCACCCTTGAAGGATTAATTTGTGGAGGAGATTGGATTCGTAAGGTGCATGGTATAAAGAAAAGAAAGCAGGTAATTGCATTTTAATTTAAACCAAAACTATGTGTATTTGGATTAATAAATCTATATGAATTTTATGATTGCAGAGTGAGGATGATATAAAAGAGATAGAGATTACATTGCCGGATCCGTAAGTTCAGGTATATTTCTTCATTATAGGTATTTCTATTTCATCCATGCTCTATTTTACTAATATTTTAGTAACTACTCTGTCAATAGATATCATATAACAATGAGAGGTTAGATGCTTTCATATTTTTTTGCTTTTTACTCCAATATATGCAATCGTCTTTTTGCATCTTTCATCTAGTGAAGCTTCAATGTAAATGGAAATATGGTTGAGCCAGCAAGAGGATGGCAAGATTGTTGTCGGCTACAAGAAGCATGGTTCTGTAGCTTGGAAGGAATTTGAAAGCATAATTTTTTTTTCTTTGGAAATAGTATTGATACAAGATACACGTCTGTAGAATTTACCATGTATTAGCATGGTTCTGTAGCTTTCATCTAGTGAGGCTTCGAACTGCTATTTTGAAATTGATGTGTTTTCTCTTGTACAAGATGTTTAACTTGGTGACCTTTAATATTTTATGGTCATATTTATTCAAACCTACAAAACTCTATTCTGAGCCGAAGAACAAAGGTCTAACACACTTCGCATTACTTTTTCAGAAAGGCAATGGAGAAGCCGAGGTTGATGAAAATTCTGAGGCGGTGGAAATAGACGACCTTCCTGAGATTTGAGACCTCTGAAGACTATTTGCTTGAGGACTCCAAAGACTGAAGACTAATTGCTTGAGACCTCCAAAGAGTGTACCCTTGCTTTGATTTTGCTTTCGTTTAGTATGGTTCTGTAGCTTGGAAGCAGTTTGAGGCATCATTTTTTTATTGGAAATTGTATAAGAATATATCATGATTACTGGAAGTTTGAAACAACTAGACCATTGTGAAACAATGTATTAGGATGACTCTAATGGATGAGTCGAATTTTCTATGTGTACTGCTTATTAGATATGTTTTCTATATTTGAAATGTGTATGCATCCTTAATATTCCATCTAGCTGCTTGTAAACGTGGATAGATAGTCTTTGATTTATGAATATTATATTTATCGCTACTTTGCATATTCTGAGGCTGTCTCATTTCTGTATGTGTATATCAAATGATTTTAGGCATTCTATGAATTGAAGCTAATGTTCATATCCGTTGAGTGATGGAATATATTTGTTTTTGCCATATGTCTGTAAGGGCCTCCAGAAATTTTGCTCCGGGACAATTTTTTGCTGATACAGTAAATCTCTCTCTCCTCTCTCTCTCTCTCTTAAAGGAATCAATTTATAGTTTTCGCAAGGCAAAATAATGTATAAATAAAATAACAAAAACTGAGACACAACTGTAAACAATAAATGCAGAGATGAATTCTTTCTTTTCAATATCATATAAAAAGACAGTTACTTGGGCTAAAAATTATCATTGGTCGAAAAGATCTAAAATGGACGAAAATTGTGGGTTATATATATCAGGAAATTTGAAATTTTAAACGCCACAAAATTATTTGCCATTAGTTCAAAATGAACAAAAAAATCCAAAAATCTTGGGTAATAGCTGGTAAAATTGTGAATTTTGAACTCTACGAAATTATTTATCATTGGGTCAAAATAAATGAAAAATTCAAAAATCATGGGTTACAGCTCATGAAATCATGAATTTTAAACTCCGTGTGATTATTTTCCATTGGATTGAGACAAACTTAAATGAATAAAAATCATGGATTATATATCATGAAATCGTGAATTTTGAACTCCACAAAATTATTTGCCAAAATGAACAAAAAAATCCAAAAAGTGTGGGGTTTAGTTCATGAAATTGTGAATTTTGAACTCCACAAATTTATTTGCCATTGGTTTAAAACAAATGAAAAAAGTTAGAAATTGTGGGTTATAGTTCATGAAACCATGAATTTTGAACTCCACAAACTCATTTTCTATTAGGTCCAAATGAGAAAAAAGGAACAAAACCATTGGTTATAGCTCTTGAAATCATGAATTTTGAACTCTGCAAAATTATTTACCATTGGGTCAAAATAAATAAAAATGCACAAAAATCATGGTTTATAACTCATAAAATTGTGAAATTTGAATTCCACAAAAGTTCTTGTCATTAGGTCGAAACAAACTATAAAGGACAAAAACTGTGGGTTAATATAGATCATGAAATCGTGAATTTTAAACTCTATAAAATTATTTACCATAGGGTCAAAATGAACAAAAATGGGAAAAAATATGGGCTATAGGTCATGTAATTATAAATTTTAAACTCTAAAAAATTATTTGCCATTGGACCGAAGTGAATAAAAAAATTGTTGGTTATAGCTAATGAAATGTGAATTTTGAACTCCACAAAAATTCCTGTTGTTGGGTTGAAGCGACCTAAACTGAACAAAAATTGGGGTTATAGCTCATGAAATCATGAATTTTGATCTAGCAAACTTAATTGCCATAGGATCCAAATGAACAAAAATGGGCAGAAAAAGTTAGTTATAGCTCTTGAAATTGTGAATTATGAATACAAAAAAATTATTAACCATTGGGTCCAAATGAGCAAAAATAGAAAAAAATAAATGGTTATAGCTCTTGAAATCGTGAATTTTGCACTCCACAAAAATACTTGACATTGGATCGAAACGAACAAAAATGCCAAAAAATGTGTATTATAGCTCATGAAATCATGAATTTCAAACTCCAAAATATCATTTGCCATTGAATCAAAATGAACAAAAAAATTCAAAAATCTTGGGTTATAGCTCATGAAATTGTAACTTTTGAACTATGCAAAAATACTTCATGTTAGGTCAAAAAAGGACCAAAATTGTGGGTTAATATATCATGAAATCATAAATTTTTAAACTCCACAAAATTATTTGGCACCGAATCAAAATGAACAAAAAAATATTGGGTTATAGCTCATGAATGGTGACTTTTAAACTCTACAAAATTATTTACAATTGGGTCAAAACAAATAAAAAATTAAAAAAATATAGGTTATAGCTCATAAAATAATGAATTTTGAACTCTATAAAATTATTTTTCAATATGTCGAAATGAAAAAAAATGGACAACAATCATTTATTATAGCCCTTAAAATTGTGAATTTTAAACTTTGCAAAATTATTTACCATTGGGTCAAAACAAAGAAAATGCAAACAAATCGTGGGTTCTAGTTGCAAATTATTCGCCATTGGGTTGAAACAAATGAAAAAAAAACTCATGAGTTATTGCTCTTGAAATCATGAAATTTAAACTACACAAACTTATTTGCCATTAGGTCCAAATGAATAAAAAGAGACAAAAATCATTGTTTACATTTCATGAAATCGTGAATTTTGAACTTCGCAAAATTATTTATCATTGGGCCAAAACAAACAAAAACGCACAAACATTATGGTTTATAGCTCATAAAATTGACAATTTTGAACTTCACAAAAATACTTGCCATTGGGTCGAAATGAACTAAAATGGATGAAAATCAGGGGTATATATAATGAAATCTTGAATTTTAAACTCTAAAAAATTATTTGTCATTAGACCAAAACAAATAAAAAATAAAAAATCATGGGTTATAGCTCATGAAATTATGAATTTTGAATTTCGTAAAATTATTTTTCATTGGGTCGAGTCAAACTTAAATGGATAAAAAATGTGGGTTATATATAATAAAAGCATGAATATTAAACTCTACAAAATTATTTCTATTGGATGAAAACAAAGAAAAAAAATAAAAAATTGTAAGTTATAATTCACGAAATTGTGAATTTTAGACTTCAGGAATTATTTTCCACTGTTATGAAACAAACAAATATTTTTTTAAAAATAGTGGGTTATAGCTCATGAAATCATGAATTTTGAACTCCATAAAATTATTTTCCATTGGTTTGAAATGAACAAAAAGGGAACAAAAAGGAAACAAAATGTTGGCTATTGTTCTTGAAATCGTGAATTTTAAACTTTGTAAAATTATTTACCATTAGGTTAAAATGAATGAAAATACACAAAAATCATGGATTAGCTTTAAAAATTGTGAATTTTGAATTACACAAATTATTCACCACTTAATCAAAATAAAAAAATCAAAAGTTTTGGGTTATAGCTCATGAAATCATAAAATTTAAACTTCGCAAACTTATTCTCTAGGTCCAAATGAACAAAAACAAACAAAAATGGTTGGTTATAGCTCTTAAAATTGTTATTTTGAACTCCACAAAATTATTTACCATTGGGTCAAAATGAACAAAAATGCTCAAAAATCGTAGGTTATAGCTAATAAAATTGTGTATTTTGCACTCCATAAAAATACTTTCCATTGGGTCGAAGCGAACTAAATGGACAAAATTTGTGGGTTATAGATCATAAAATCTTGAAATTTGAACTTCACGAAATTGTCCGCCATCGGGTCAAAATAAGCAAAAATAAATTTAAAAACGTGTGTTATAGCTCATAAAAGTGTGAATTTTTAACTCTAAAAAATTATTTGTCATTGGATCAAAATGAACAAAAAAAATCAAAACGTGGGTTAAAGCTTGTAAAGTTGTGAATTTTGAACTCTACAAAAGTTTTTGTTGTTGGGTCGAAAGAAACTGAAATGGAGCATAATAATAGGATATTCATCATGAAATCATGAATTTTGAAGTCTACAAAATTATTTGACACTTGCTAAAAATGAATGAAAAATAAAAATTAAAAATCTAGGTTATAGCTCATGAAATTATGAATTTTTAACTCCACAAAATAATTTGCCATTGGGTCAAAACAAATGAAAAACAATTAAAAATTGCGGGTTATAGCTCATGAAATAGTGAATTTTGAGCTGGGTAAAAATATTTTCCATTGGGTCAAAATGAACAAAAGAAAACAAAAATCGTTGGTTATAACTCTTAAAATTATGGATTTTGAACTTTGCAAAATTATTTACAGTTGAGTCAAAACGAATGAAAATGCACCAAAATCATGGGTTATAGCTTTTAGAATTTTTAATTTTTAATTCCACAAATTATTGGCCATTTGGTCGAAACAAAATGAACAAATATCCAAATATCATTATTATGAAATTGTAAATTTAGAATGCCAAATAATTATTTGCCATTGATCAAAACAAACAACAAATTCAAAAATCCTAGATTTTAGTTTATAAAATCGTAAATTTTGAACTCTACAAAATTATTTTTCATTAGGTTAAATTAAATAAAAATATTCAAAATCATGGGTTATATATCATGAAATCATGACTTTTGAACTTCAAAATGTTTTGCCATTAGATCCAAAGGAACAAAAAGGGACAAAAATCATTGGTTGTGGCTCTTGAAGCCATCAATTTTGAACTCTGCAAAGTTATTTACCATTGGGGTCAAAACAAACATAAATGCACAAATATCATGGTTTATATAGCTCATGAAATTATGAATTTTTAACTCCAGAAATACACTTGCCATTAAGATGAAACAAACTAAAATGAACAAAAATTGTGAGTAATAACTCATGAAATCATGAATTTTAAACACCTCAAAATTATTTACCATAGGGTCAAAATGTACAAAAATGAAAAAATTGTAGGTTATGGGTCATGAAATCATGAATTTTGAACTCTAAAAAATTATTTGCCATGGATCAAAGTGAACAAAATAAATTTAAAAATCGTTCGTTATAGCTTATGAAATTGTGAATTTTGTACTCCACAAAAATACTTGCCATTGAGTCAAAATGAACTAAAATGGACAAAATCGTGGGAGATATATAT
>JBAKGM010000326.1:42914209-42930774 GCA_037177215.1 Asparagus racemosus
CGAGCTGATTTCCCACTGCTTTGGAACGTGACCGTCGGATTTATTCCGCGGTACGTCGTTCCGTTGACGTGTACGCCATGTCGACGTGTACACCGTGTCGACGTGTACGCTATGTCGACGTATACTTGGTTCGGATGTTCGTCGACTCGCTTCATGCGTTCGCGGCGTTTATTACGTCGTCAGCCATTTCGTCGATTGCGTTGGTTGACGGTTCGTCAGTTGACGGTTCGTCGGTTGCGTCGGTTGACGGTTCGTCAGTTGCGAACCAACCTTCACGAGTCAAGTCTGGGGACTGATAAGTGATTTTTTCAATGCCTACAACTAATATTCATGATTTCAAGAGCTATAATGGCACGATTATTGGCTATTTTTTTAGTCATTTTTACACATTGGTAAATAATTTCATAAAGATCAAAATTAACAATTTCATGAGCAATAAACCCATGATTTGTCACCATTTTTAGTTGTTTCGACCGATTGGCAAATAATTTCACGAGATAAAAATTCACGAATTTGTTATCTATAACACATGATTTTTTTTGCTATTTTAATTCATTTCGATCTATTAGCAAATAATGTTACAAGGCCAAAAGTCATGACAACATGAGCTATAACCCATGATTATTTTTCATTTTTAGTTAAATCAGCCCGTCGGCAAATAATTTAACGGAGGCCAAATTTCATGATTTCATGAGCCATAACTCATGATATATGACCGTTTTAGTCATTTTGACTTCTGGAAAATAACTTCGCGGTGGCCAATTTTCACGATTTTGTGAGGTATAACCCACGATTTTTGGCCATTTTTAGTCGTTTTGACCCGTTGGCAAATAATTTCATGAAGGTCAAAAATCACGATTTCATGAGTAATAACCCACAATTATTTACCCTTTTTAATTATTTCGAGTCATTAGCAAATAATTTCATGGAGGCCAAATTTCACGATTTCATGAGCTAAAACCCACGATTTTTTAACATTTTGAGTTATTTCGACCTATTAGCAAATAATTTCGTAGATGCCAAAATTCATGAATTCATGACCTATGACCCACAATATTTGGTCGTATTTAGTCATTTCGACCCATTTACAAATAATTTTGTAGTGGCCAAAATTCAAGATTTCATGAGCTACAACCCATAATTTTTTACCATTTTTAGTAGTTTCGACCCATATGCAAATAATTTCACAAAGACAAAATGAACAAAATGGGAAAAATGCAGGTTATAGCCTAGAAAATCGTGAATTTTGAACTCCACAAACTTATATCCTATTGGATTAAAGCGAACAAAAAAACTTTATACTGATGATTAAAGCTCATGAAATTGTGAATTTTAAACTCTAAAAAATTACTTGTCATTAAGTGGGAAAAAAATTAAAATGGACAAAAAATGTATGTTATATAACTCTTGAAATCGTGAGTTTTAAACTCTGGAAAATTATTTATCATTGGGTAAAAACGAACGAAAATGCACAAAAATTATGGATTAAGCTCATGAAAGTTTCATTTTTTAACTCAACAAAAATACTTACCATTGGATCAAAACAAACTAAAATAGCAAAAATAGTGGCTTATATATCATGAAATCGTGAAATTTTTAACTCCACAAAATTATTTTTCATTGGATCAAAATGTAAAAAATCAAAAAATATGAGTTATAGACATAAAATTGTGAATTTTGAACTCCATAAAATTATTTGCTATTGGGTTGAAGCAAACAAAAGAAATTCAAAAATTGTTTGTTACAGTTGATAAAAATCGTGAATTTTTAACACCATAAAATTATTTTTCATTAGGTCAAAATGAACAAAAATAAACAAAAATCATTGGTTATAGCTCTCGAAATCGTGAATTTTAAACTCGGGAAAATTATTTACCATTGGATCAAACTGAACAAAAATACATAAAATTTATGGATTATAGCTCATGAAATTGTGAATTTTGAACTCTACGAATTATTTGCCATTGGATCAAAATAAATTAAAAAATAAAAAAATTTGTGAGTTGTAGCCCGTGAAATTATGAAATTTAAACTCCGCAAACTTATTTTCCATTGGGTTCAAATGAACAAAAACGAACAAAATCATTGGGTATAAGTATTGAAATCGTGAAATTTTTGTAACTCATAAAATTATGAATTTTAAACTCTACAAAAATGCTTGTCATTAGGTTGAAACGAGCAAAATGAGACAAAAAAATGTGTTATAGCTCATAAAACCATAAATTTCAAACTCCAAAAAATTATGTGCTATCAGATCAAAATGAATAAAAATAAATTCAAAACTCAAAGGTAATAGCTCATGAAATTGTGAATTTTGAACTCCACAAAAATACTTGTCATTAGTTCGAAACAAACTAAAATGGACCAAAATCGTGGGTTATATATTATGAAATCGTGAATTACAAGCTCCACAAAATTATTTGGCACTGGATCAAAATAAACAAAAAAATTCAAGTCGAAACAAACTAAAATGGACCGAAATCGTGAGTTATATATTATGAAATCGTGAATTATAAGCTCCACAAATTTATTTGGCATTGGATCAAAATGAACAAAAAAATTCAAAAATTGTGTCCATTTCGAACTCCACACAATTTCGAGCCATATTACAACAAATCCCTGGGCTTTCCTAATTACAAACTCCCAAGTAATAATTGGGGTTTCCTTAAATTGTTAGAACAACTCAACCACATAGATACATACAATTTTGATGTAAACAAACTGATAGAAAACAAATTTCAGGTGCATTCAGAAATTATTAGCCATTTTCCCTCCAATCTGGAAAACTCCTCAATGCTGTTGAACTTCTGACGTCAGTATCTTTTAAATGTTTTCTGTTTCTATTTCCAAGTATGAGGCTTCAAAGAGATCGATAAAGAGAATCTAAAGGCGGTATCTTATAATGTGAATTTATCACTAGTTTTATTCATGCACTGCTAGCGCTTTCTTCATCAGTTACAGTAGTTTCCACAGGATTCTGATCAGCCCATACAGATGCATCTAAATATCCAAGCTCGTAAAATTTGTCCAGCATTTCATCTTCTGCAGGTTCTAGTGCCCAGTTTAAGAGCTGGAAATTAGTAGAAGCGAGCATTTAGTTTCTCTTGAAAACATTTAGAAAGCATATACCATGCCTGAATATAATCAACAACCAAAAGTATCATACCTGCCTCGGAGTAGCTCTGTTTTCTGGATTGCAGTCTGGACTGATTCCAATCCCTCTCAATCCTATTCTGTTTGCTGGAAAAGCACAGACAAGAACCTGCAGTGTGAAAAGATTTTAGGTCCAAGTGAATGGGTTCTTTGTGGGAATTGTGCTGTTTCAATGCTTTTGATAAATTAGAATTTTATTTAACTATTCATGACAAGAAAAATGGAAAAATAAATATGAGAATAAGGTGATTCCTAGGTTCTGTTCCGATGTAAGTTAGAAGATGCAAGCTTCTTTACTTTTTCAGGAGTGGCAAGGAAAGATTTAATACCAGATGAAAGTGTTAAAGGGGAAGCAAGCTAACTCCCAACTCCATTATTTTGATGGAGTTGATAACTCCTCCAACGTAAGGGGAAAGTGTGATGATGAGCTACACCTACATTTTTGGTGTTTAGAGCTCTGATGAATAAGAATCCTAAGCTAATGTGATTCCTTTTGTTGCTTTCGTTTTTCTCCCCTAGTTTTCCATTATTTATTGAATGTCTTTGTATTACCGCACGAAAAGGACTTATCAGAAGTAAATCTGGGATTCTTGGTGAACCTTTTTTTTTCCTTTTCCTGTGTGTGTGAGAGAGATTTTGTCAATTTTCAACTGTTTTAATAATTTTGCATATTCTACCCCCGGGAAAGGACCTGGATGATGGAGATGGTTGATGAAATTGTAATTTGTTTTTAAGATATGAATAAGAGCATGTTTGGCAATTGGTCAAAGTGGCTTATAAGCCACTTTTGTGGCCTATAAGCCACTGAGACATGTTTGGTAAGCATCTTATTTTAACTTCTAAGTCAGGAAAAAACAAGCTGGGTTAACCCAGCTTATTTTTTGTTGGCTTATAAGCCACATAGTTTGACCAAGTAAAAGACAATTTTACCCCTTAGCATTTAAGAAAATTCCAAAGCCTTCTTTCTCTATTTCCAACTCCTTTTTGGTCATTTTGAGAACAATGATGGATTATAAGTCACTCATTTATCAAACACTCTACCATGAGAAATGCATTATAATCCACTAAATTTACCAAACATTTTGGATTATAATCATTTGACTTATAAGCCATCTGTGGATTATAAGTCAAGTGGATTATAATCCAAAGTTTCCAAACATGCTCTAAATAGCTTCTGTTTCAGATAAAGTATAAAGTTATAATTGTAAGATTCTATTTAACGTCTTCATGCTTTAGCAAATTTTGAAACACTTCCACTAGGATTGCCTCAAGCAGTAGATCGGACTTACCGATGTGCAAACAGAAGCACCCACAACTATTGAAAGAGAAATTTGGAAACACACATCATCTTTTGGTCGAGATTACTTACTGATTTTGAAGCTGAAGTTGGTGGCATAAACAATGTCAAACCCCCGTCAACACACAACCGATTGCGAAAAATTGTTGCAGGTCTTGGAGCTAGATACCTATCAAACATTATATTAGCTGACACTTTCTACTTCATGACACGGTATGTGCAAAAAGGCTGGAAGCAGGTTTCAGCAGTAACACACCCTGGAATATATGAGGAGGTGAATAGTGCATTGATAAGATCTTCCTTAGAGTCAAATTTATCAATAAGTAAACCTTTTGGCCTCCAAAACAATTGAGTGATTGCAACTGTAGCGAATAAAAGTGAAAAACTGACATTATCAGATTGCAGGTAGTCATCCTCGAACACAACATACTATAATTTAAAAGCAATCATAATACAAAAAGTTGATTTTTTGACAATGCTCCACAAGCATTCAGTAGTGCAGCAGAAACAAACAACATGCAGTATGACATTCTTAATTAGGTAAATGTGGCCTCAGTAGTGGATTAAATGGATTGTCCCAAGACATTAGATTACTCAAACATGTTAAGCATCATGTTTTTGGGAAGCCAAAAGGGAGAGAAGTCTGAGAACGAAGCACAAGGACTAAATACAATGCAGGAAAGAAGCAAAGCAACAATGTCTGGAAATAAGACAGTGGATTCTGGAGAAAGAGCGCAATGATTTCAAAACATAAACTTGAAGGGGAAAAAAAAAGAATTGAAAGATGAGCCAAGTGATCCGGGCTAAATGAAAATCGCATTATGCAGGTTAGATGAGATCTTAGTGGTATAAAGATATAGGTAACAGAAAAATGAAATAAGAGGACAACGCTAAACATACTAACAAAATCAATCCACTCTTCCAATTTAACAGACAAGTTTACTAAAACGAAACAAGAGGCAACACCAGGATAGTTTTGATAAACACCTAATTTGGGCATCAATGTCAAACATTTGTCTCTATTTCAAAATGAATAATATCACAAGCATTCTCTACAAAACAAATATTAAGGAAGCTCACCGCGAATCCGACCATTGCACCTGACATGTATATCATCTGGTAGAAGTTCATTAAGAATATCTCTCAACACTGCCTGATGAAATTGCATACTGGATTCTTGTTAGGGGAAATGGAACAAGAATTGAAAGAAGAAACCTTTAGCCTTTAAATATGAATTTATGAATTCAAACAACTTTTGAAATGAAAGAGAGAGAAATTAAACGAAAAATATGAATTCTAAATGTTTTTAAGTATAAAAGATGCTAGACAAAAGTTATGAAACTTGTATACACTGAATTTCAGTAACTGTATAGTGTATACTAGGTCAAACTCACATACCCCTAGCCTAAATGCAGTGCCGTTAAGACGGCAATCTTCAGCAAGAATCTTGGTAGCCTGTATGGCTTCTTGCATACTTTTTCCAGAAGCAATCACCGCACACACTATAGCACCAGCAGATGAGCCAGCTAACGGTGTGGTTTCCTGAACCATTAAGCACAGATTGCATTAGCAATTTGAATGAAAAATAGATCAAAAAAACATTTCAACAATGGCAACGGTGAGCAGCATTCACTGGACAGGAAGACAAACAGTCAATCATTGACACAAAGCAAGATTCAGTAGCTCACACCATAAGGAACAAGCGAACTTAAGTGTTTAAGCATCTCTCATCCTGACACAAATCAAGACAAATGGGATGATATCCGCACTAGCAGATAGTGGCTCATGCTTCATACAAAGGCAATGTAAACCCGTTCTAGATTCATGACCGATGGGATTTGAACTTGCTCTAATAACATGTTAAAGATCCCTTCTAAGACACCAAAACTGTGAAAGCTATATATGCTGAGGCTTGAGGTTTAATTATATTCCAGTACCGTGAGGGATGATGTTATTACACGGGTGACCCTAGAGCTTGCGTATCTACACGGGTAACCTTGAGATAATCAATTGTCACTACATGGGTGAACTTGGAGCCCAGACGAAAAATAATTCTCAGGATTACTCCTGTAATTACAATCAATAACCTCGGGGTTACCCACGTATTTACACAAACTCCAGGGTCACCCGTGTAAGTACATCATACCTCAGGGTACCTGTTGTAACTAATTTTTATATTCAAACGCTAACATCCATGTTTCATAATGCAACTGATTACTTCAAGAAAGCACACTGCCTAAATAATCCCCCAAAAAAAAAAATTTTTTTGATACCCACATATCAAAATGCAATATTGGTTGAGAAAAATAAAACAAAACTCACCTTAATGTAACCTTTGTCAATCAAACACTGAGCAACCCCAAGATGATAAGGGAACAGCAACCCGGCGGCCGAGAAGCTAAACCCGGGGCTGGTCACCTTCTTCCTCTCCCTCTCAGCCTCCACGTCCTTCTCCCTCTGCTCCCAGACCACCTCCTCATCCTCCACCACCTTCCCAGTTTCTTCCCCCTCCCCCTTAAAGTAGACCCCACCCCCCTCCACCAAAACCTCCGGCCCCCCGCTCCTCGTCCTGATCAGCCACGACGCCAGGCCCAAGAACAGCTCGCCGGTCGCAACGGCGAGGGATTTCCTCTCCGTCTCGGGTCTAGGGCTAGGGCTAGGGCTAGGGTTTGGGGCCTCGTCGCCCGCCGTCGTTTTTCGATCGGATGCTCTGACGGAGAGTTTGGAAACTCTGGGGAATCTAGGGCTAGGGTTTGCAAAGAGGAAAGCGTGAGACTGGGAGAGGAGGAGAGACGAGGTCATTATACCCCTCCTTGCGTTGAACGCCATTTTGGCTTCGATTTGAGGGGTTTTTTTATATTGTCAAATTAAAGAAAATGACGAGGAGCAAAGGAAAAGATAAAAAGAAAATGGGGCCTCTCCCGAGTTTTTATCGTGATTTTGCATTGTTTCAAAAAAACAAATATATTTATATACCTTAAGTTTCAAAACGGAGCACAGAAATACCTTGTTCGCCTGTGTGAATTTACTTAACAATGTTAAGTTTAATCTGAAGAGATGAAAATGCCCTTCTGCCTTAAAAAACCCTTGGTAAAAAATTTATTATCGTCATCAAGTTTTCTCAAAATCTCTCTCTTCCAACTCTACAGGAGGTACTTGACCCTAGCCCTCGTGAATGAGCGAGAACGTGCAGTTCTTATTCTATGATTTCAATTTGGGGAAAATAATTAAGTTTGAAGAGGAAGAAGATGAAGAAGAGAAAGAGGAATATTATTTAATAAGGAGATAGGTTGGTAGAGTTGTAATTAAGATAACAATTAAGGGTAGTTTGCACTTAAATTAGTCACGTGAGGCAGCACATAGGAATATTCTCACTGTTGGTTGATAAAAGATAGGAAATTGTACATCTCCGTTTTGAAGCTTGAGATATATGACTAGTTTTTTAAGAAACAATAGAATACTTAAGAGCGTCGTGATTTTAAAAAGTTGTTGTGAAATAGAAAAAACTAAAGGTGAAAGAATACTTACAAGTGTGTAATGGTAAAACTAAAATGTTATAAATGTACCTTCAAAAAAATGTTATAAATGTACCTTTTATTGTAATTATTTCTAACCGAACGTGTCACAAAAGGAAGGAAAGTTTTATAAGTTCACAATTTTCTGAAAATAAACTTCATATTTTCCAAATTATAAGTTTTCGCTTTAGCTTAATTTTTATTACTAATTTGATCCTCCTATAGCTAAAAAAACATATTTATCAAATGTCTTGCATGTTTAAAATTTTAAGAAGCCAGACACATTCAAAGACATCTTCAAAGAATGAGAAATATTCTAAAGAGAAACAATTTGAAAGTGATTGTACGCTATTATTATTCTATAGAATCTGTTTTTGATATTATTCTTCAGAAAAAATATGTTATCCAACAAAGGAATTTATTGACCTTTTTCTTTTCAATTCAAATCCCTTAAAATTTAAATAATTTTTTAAAAAAAACCTAGATGATGAATTTAAAGATCGCGAATTGCGACGACCAAAGAAAAATCAGCTTTGTTATAGCCAAATAGCCAACACGCAAACAAACCAACCACGTAATAATTTATTATATATTAATAGAAATCATAGATTCCTCAACTAAGCTCTTTGATATTCAACAATGTAAATAATTAAATAAATAACATTTTCAACCTCGCTCGGCAAATAAAATATATAAATATTGGGATCTCGCGCTGTCATCGGGTAGTTTCAATTAGCCGCCAGCGCCAAAACCATTATTTAATATTTAATATATTCACTATTAATCGCCGGCATTATAGAAGACACGTTGAAAAGTCTCCTCCAAAGTCCACGCCCTCCTCACTCCGCGTTCTCTGCTCTCACTTTCATCGCCAAGGTCAAACCCTAACCCTAATTATTCTTCCCCCTTATTTTATTAATGGAATCAAAATCTCCCGATGTTCTATTTCTCCTCCTCTAGCAAGATTTGCGGCAGCAAGAGCATCATGAACCCTCGCGGGCGGCGCCTCGATCGCCGGAACGCCGCCAAGAACATCGACTACGACGCCGGCGACGGAGACTCGTCTCCCGAGACTCTCCGCTTCACCCGATCCCTCGATCTCTCGCCGTTGTACTCGAATCAGACGAGCTTTCGAATTGGCGGGAGTATTGAAGGCGAGGTCGATTTGATTTGCCAGAGCTTGGGGCTTTCTGGACCCGAGGAGTTCGCTATCTCGGCCGCGGCTTGGGAGGCGAGCAGGGAGAGGCGATCGTCGTCGGATCTGCTTCCTCGGTCTCGGTTGTCGCCGGCGAATCGAGGTTCGTCGGAGGAGGCTGCTGAAGCGCGAGATCCGGCGGCTAGGGTGTGCGAGAATGGGGGAATTGAGATCAATAGGCCTTCAACGGAAGCTGTGGTTCAGAATTCGGGGGATGGGGGAATTAAAGGGGTCCGGCCGCGGACGCTGACTCCACCGGATACGATGTTGACCACGACGCGGTCGGCGCCTCCGACGATGTCGAGATCTGGGCTGAATCCGTCGCCTTCTTCTGTTCTAGCTCCGCCTCCGTCGGTTTTGATGCCAGAGCTGGAGAAGGTTGGGTCTACTTGGGATTTGGTTAGGTCTTTCGCACCAGATGACGATGAAGAGGGAGAAGAGAGGAGGAGATTTTATGAGGGGGAGGAGGAGGAGGAGGAGGAGGTGAGGGTGAGATTGAGAGGGGAAACTTCTGAGGATGTTACTTCGACGTCTAATGATGATGATTCGTCGAGCACTGCAACTGATATCTCGCCGATCGGGAGATTCAAGAGGACGATCAAGGATTGGATAAAGGGGGGGATGCTAGGGAGCGGTTCATTTGGGACGGTGTATGAAGGAATTAATGGGTTAGTAGATGACTGCCTTCTAAATTTTGGATTTTGCGTTATGGATCTTAAAATGTTATTTGCTTTGGAGCCATTTGGTTCCATTTGTCTTGTTGGCTTCTTGTTTGCGCCTATAGCAAAGTGTCTTATTCTTAGCCCTCGGCATATGAACGTAAACTGCATATCAGAAAAAATAGGCCAGCCTAGAAGTACAAGGGAAAAAAGAAGAAGGTAAAATTATGTTTAGGCACCTGAGATTTTTTAGAAATTCCCTATCACCTGCGTTCGCCTTTTCGTAGACCCATGGAATTAATAGTTCATCCCCTTCATCCCTTAATAGAATCCTTCAGTGTAAAAGTCCATGTAGTTAATGTCATAAATTCTGTTATATCAAGATAGCGAAAGATAAAATGGTTCTATAATTTAATAGAATAATTTGTGTGCAGTGTACAAAGGGATGAATCTTTGATTTTAGAGGTCTAGAAGTAATGGAGAAAAGATATTGTGCTGCAAAAGAATTTCCAAAAAATGCCATAGTCCTGAACAGAATTTTCCACAAAAAAAATAAGTATAGATGTCACGTACCTGTGCCTCCATGACTGTCTAGAGGCGTATGTCAACCTGACTTTTCCTCCCATTTGATGTCGTTAAGTGCTTCGATCTGTATTTGTGTATCACATGAATTTATGATGTGTCTGTAAATTACCTAATGGTTAAAAACAATTCAGTTTGTGAAATACTTAAACAATATGGATAATTTCTTATTAGTAATGATAAGTGTCGGGGATTTCAAGCTTCTTTCAGATACATCATTTGCTATAAGGACTGGACCTGATCTAGATGAGATAACTATATCATTTCAATACTCTGATGGAATACCTTCAACTCTGTCTCAATCTTAGTGAATTTCCCATGGACTTTGAGCACATCTAGCTGTCTTACCTCATCTAATTCATTTTGAAAAACCCAATTATACAAGCTTGATGGTGTTTTAGTATACCATGTAGAGCTAACACAGAGAGATCGGTCAACCTATATAATTCATTTTGGAATTCTATTGTATTTGACTTGCTACTCTACCTGCATTTGACTTATATACATATCATTTGAAATACATAACCTTGTCCATTTCCTGAGTCAACTTATCTGAATAGCATTTTACTCTACAACCATGAGAATTGGGTCCACATAGGCACAAATTTCCTATATAATACAAGGATTCTTTCTCCAGTATGTTAGGGTACCTGACACCCTAAATACAAGACAAAAATTACAAAAGTATTGTGATAACAAAGCATTAAAGGATTAATATATGTGTTATAGCTTGTATCTTCCAAGCTTCTTTCTTTAAGCATTGTGAAGTACCTTCAGATTGTTGAGCTTCCTGAACGAGGAATTTTTATCTGTCATGATATAGCCTGTATCTGCTTTTATTGCTTGAGACTGTCCTCTCATCGATGAAAATTTGTCAGTGTTGTTTCAGAATAATCTTTTTATGCAAAACTTACTATATTGCATTTCTAAATTTTATAATTCAATTCATGCTAAACTTTGTGATACCCATTATATTTTATATCGTATTCAAATTTAACCTGGACGATAGACTCGTGTTTAATAATCTGGACAAGAATTGAATGTGCATCTTCTACTAATGAAGAACTTGATAAACATGCAAGATTTGAAGGTTTTCCCCTTCCTTTCCTTATGAAGTTCATTATGCTAGTTAAATTATGTAGGCATTGACTTATTCTCCTGGAATACGTAAACTTATCAGCTTATCTTGACAGTGACGGTTTCTTCTTTGCTGTAAAAGAAGTATCTTTACTTGGCCATGGAAGTGATGCCCAACAATGCATTCTTCAACTTGAGCAGGTGAAATAATCTCTATTTGTCCTGTTTCCTTGATACTTTATATTGTGTTTTTACTTCTCAGGCTCATCTTTAGTGTTCCCTCGCATTACCAATTTTACTGATTTAATAATTATGACCGCCTGAATTTTCATGGAGGATAAATGTATCTCGAAATTAGTCCTTTTGACTGTTGATATTACCATTTCTGACGCTTAACTTTTCTTTCAGGAGATTGCTCTCTTAAGCCAGTTTGAACATGAAAACGTTGTTCAGTACTATGGAACAGAGAAGGTATGTCCAGTTGGGGTTATAGCTTCACTTTCCTAAGCTCTGCAGAATTATTTTTGTTCAGTCTTACTTTCATGGTTGAGGTTGTTGCTGAAATAAATGGGTTGCTAAATTGCTTATTTCCTTTTCCTGTTGAACAATAGAACTTAAAACTCGACACGTGTGTACTGTTGATCAGATTTGACTCGCTATTGTTGAATTTGAATGAGCCCCTGTTGAATCTGACACATAAAATTGAATGGTGTGATAATTTTATTACTTCCATCTCAATATTTTATAGTTGCTCTTGTACTTTAGATATTATTAATGCCTTGTATTTGTAGTATACTAGTATTACTTTGATACTTAATTTGCTTGAGTTATGCACTGCAACTACTTGTGATCCCATTTCTCCTTAGATACTAATTTCAGTATTTAATAAAAATGTTACTTTCTTGCGTTGCACAAATGACACGTTCCATCCATAGTTGATTATCTGGTAAAATCATCATCATGGTAGTTGGTTAAACGCTCTGTAGGTTTATAATTTCTCAACCTTGAGCAGGATTGAGGTTGTACAATATGCAGGTATAAATTTATGTAGAAATTTGATCACCATTAGCAAAACTTCAATCTTTTTCAAGTAGTTTTACAGTGTTGTATTCTTGGGATTTTGGTATATAAGCTGCTTATGATAGATTCTTGGGTACCTTTCTGCAGGACCCAGAAAAACTGTTCATTTTCCTTGAGCTTGTCACACAAGGTTCTCTAGTATCTCTGTATCAAAAGTATCATCTTCAAGATAGCCAAGTCTCTGCATACACCAGACAGATTTTAAAGGGTTTAAATTATCTTCATGAGCGCAATGTAGTTCACAGGTGATGCAACTGTCTAAACCATTCCATTTGTTTCAAACATATACCTGAAAATTTTCCCTTGACTTTACTTTGTTGCTTTTTTACTATATTAATGATGTCCTAGAAATTTTGCCAGTTCAGTTCTATTTTAAACTGATTTCTGAAAGAAACTCAGTTTTTTTTGTCATTCCAATATTATTCCTTAATGATATCTTACACAAGATGTTTCATAAGGTTCAAGGCTTCTGATCGCCTTTTATTTGTTTTAAACAAAATCCTAAATTGTTTTAAATTTTCCTATTTCAGCGTGTGACACAAATTCCTTAAGATGATGTTTCCTGTCGCAGTTTCATTCTCTATTTCCTGTTTCCTTCTCTCATATTCATAATGATGAAACAGTGATAAGCTGTATATTTTTTTTATTTTATACTTATTTATTTATTTTGTTGCATTCCATCACTGTAACTTGCTATGTAGCATTGAGTTACTAGAAACAGTATGAAGCTAAAAATACCAGCAACAGATTATGCTGATACGCTAAATGCAAGGAAGCTATTTTATTACTCTTGATGGCCCTCGGTTTTTTATTACATTTCTCATTTGGGAAAGATAAGTCGGCTTCATCTCGATTTTTTTTTTCCTTTCTACTTTGCCAGAGATATTAAATGCGCCAACATTTTGGTTCATGCAAGTGGATCTGTGAAATTAGCAGATTTTGGATTGGCTAAACAGGTTTATAATTCTGTGCATCTTGTGATCCATCCCCCCCCCCCCCCTTTTTTTTTAATTCTTGTTGATTACTGTAAAAAATTTCAGATTACCAAGATCAACGTGCTGAAATCTTGCAAAGGAAGTGTATACTGGATGGCTCCAGAGGTTCAGTTGCTTTCTTTCAATCCAATTTATTATTATGTTTTCTGGAAACCTAAAAGTTTGTTTATTACACACAAGAGCTGCTTTAACTGGGGGAAAGGGTGCTTGATATCATTCATCGTGGTCCAAGCCTTTTCCCACTAAATGGGGTTGGGTCTGGAACATGATTTTAAGTTGAAAATTTTACAACTGCAACCTGATCTGATTTTTAGGACCAATCAAGTCCTCAAGCGGTGATCATGCGCATGCGCATGGTAACGTGTCCACCCATCTAGAAGCACATACAAAATTATGTCATTGTAATAAGTTGCTGTGCTTTCTATGCTATATACCAAGGAGGCAAACATATTATTCTATTATCATCATCTACACTGCTTTGCTTCCTTTTCTCATTGGTCATTTTTCTTTTCAGGTTGTTAAACCAAAACAGCCATATGGGCCTGCAGCTGATATATGGAGCCTTGGCTGTACTGTGCTTGAGATGTTAACTCGTCAGGTTCCATATCCAAATATGGAATGGGTGAGTAATCTGTTGATAGTAATTTTACCATATTGTTTGTCATATGATTCGATCTAAATTTTAGGTAGTAAATTAAAATAATATGATATATTGATAATGGGGAATATTCTTCTTTGAGAGTATGCTAAGACTGCATATGCTACTTAGTGTTGGGCGTGTGCATGTCCTTGTGATCCTGAAAATGAAAAGTATCTGGTAGATTGAAAAATTAAAGAAATGTACCACACATAAATATGTGTGGGTAAAACGAGATAGTACAGGGGTCTATGTGTAACTAACCCTTTCACATAACATATGTGTTCAGAACTAATTAAACTGATGCAGTATACTTTGTTTTTTTCCCCTTGTTTTACAGATGCATGTACTTTACAAGGTTGGAAAGGGTGAAAAACCTCCAATTCCCCCTGACATCTCGACAGATGCCCGAGATTTCATCGCTCAATGCATACAAGTCAATCCATCTGACAGGCCCTCTGCTGCTCAGCTATTAGAGCATCCATTTGTGCGAAGATCGCTTCCATTTCTAGAATCAGGCCCTGATTACTCTTCTTCACCTAGCAACAATAGATAAAGTTTATTTATTACATCTAGGTACGGAAACAAGAAATCTTTCTCCTGTGCACTACCGCCATCATGTTGTGTAGTGTGGTGAATTTCACGAAGAACCTTTTTAAGTTTGGCCTATTTTGGATAACCCCCTAAACTTCAAAAATGTTGCTTAACCTGCCTTAAGTTTGGAGTGTTTCGAAACCGTCCAGACATTTTCAATTTTTTTTAACTAAGCCCCTAAAGGTGTGTGAGATGAACTGATAGCAGAACCTAAGTAACCTTTTCAAATTATTATTATAGTAATTAATAATGAAACCCCCAACTCTATTATAACCCTAATTAGAGAGAGGAGAGCGACATGAAAGGGGTTTTTTGTCAGGGGAAATCTTTGTCATTTGGACGCGTGTTCAGTCAGATCTAACCGTGTTAAAGAGGAGGGTTATCTGTCAAAATTTAAGGGGGGTTAAGTGATATATCTTTAGGGGGTCATCTCAAATAATGGCCAAACTTAAAAGGGGCTTTGTGAAATTTACCCTATATTGTCTCCCCACTTCAGATGCTCTTAAAGTTTGATATTACTTGTTTCTTGCTTTCAGATTTACTTTGTTCATGTACCACAATATTGTGGCAGAGCCACCAATGAAGCGGGACTCGATTTGTCCAGCGGCGTGAAGAGAAAGCAACAGAAAGATTTCAGTTGATATAGTACAATTTTTTCACAGCGCCAGTGTTCTTCTGATCTTTATTATCTGATGAGAAGCTTTAACTGTAAGGTGATGGTGATGGGCCAAGGGCCGGTTCATCTAGACTCCGACTTTTGATTGGAGTTTTGTATGTCCACATCTTTTTCAGACGAAAGGAATTGTATATGCTCATGTATGTACATATATGTATGTATGTGTTACTTGGCAAGGTGTGTTGATGTTTCATCTATCCAAGGATTGTATCCTCAATCCAAGGATTGTATCCTCATGTATATATAATTGGCTATTTCCAGAGAAACCTGGGTGTTGTGATTGTGAGAGTTCAACTTTCGCCTATTTATCTTCCTTCTTTACCTTTTATCTTTTTGTGCGACTATGTTTTCCTTGACCTAAGTTGTCCCCTATATTCTCGGCTTAAATGGATTGCCATGGACATCGAATTCATTGATTTCTTATCCCCGAACCCTTATGAGCCGAGAGGGTTGTGTTCATAAAACTGTAAATTGGCAAATCCAGCATTGTGGACTCTAAGGAGGGTCGGACTCTAAGGAGGGTCAGATACACGCAGCCTCACCTCCGCTTCACGGAGAGGTTAGTTTACGAGATTCAAACCCATGACCTCTAGGTCATAAGGTGGTAGCCTTGTCATAAGGTGGTAGCCTTACTGCTGTGCCGAGGCTCACCCTCAGATAGTTATTTCAGAAGGCTCTATGTTCAAAAGTTTCATCTTTGTAGCGTTTCAACAATGAGTGTCAGGGTTCTGCATCAAAATATCTTTATCCAAACCTTTTTCTTGCTCTAAACATACGGGACACGTGCTTCTCGCAACTCTCTAAAGATACGAGAGACATCAGAGAATATGATGGAAGCCATCAGATTCCACAGTAAAGAAAGAGATCCTTGTAATGAATTATTTGACTGCAAAAACCAACCAAAATTATTTCAAGAATTACATTTTGAGGTTATTTTATTGTTTCGTTTCTAGGATACATTTCATACACCTTGCATCTTGTATTACATTAATAATGCGTATGCTACGCGATTATTTTCTTTCTCCTTTCAACAACTAAAGAAACAAGCCAACGGGATAAAACTACCATCCCCTTGTATTCCTATGTACAAATAAACAGCATATAT
>JBAKGM010000326.1:42930783-42953153 GCA_037177215.1 Asparagus racemosus
GAAATTGTAGACTAACTTAACGAAAACTGGCTCATTCATCACAGTTTAAAATGATGGTAGCAAAACTGTAAACTAAAATCTAATGTGTTCCCCCTAAAACTTAAGCTTTTCTGCAGGGTATACGGAAACAGGCTTAACAACATCTACCCTCTTTTGCTCAGGAAATTCCTGGCTTGGCTTGCAATTTTGTTGCGGCACACTGAATTCTGTATTTTCCTCGGTATTTTTGCCTTTATCTCTCCTCTGCCTGTCATAAGAACAAAGTCATGACTTTGTTAATGAAAGTTGGATAAACATAGGATTAGATTCTTCGAAAAGAAAACACCGTACCTGACATGATTAACGAGGAAGAGAGTTCCGATCAATGTCATTGCTCCAGCTACAGATTTCAGCACTTTTTTGCCTTTGGCTCTCTCTTTGGGCTTCTCGTTTGAGTTGAGTTCAGGCATTACTTTCTTCTCACATCCTTCCGGTCCCTATTCAAATCAATTAGTAACGGACATTTAGTAAGAACAAATCGATTGATATAACTATAAAGCGTGGATTCTACTAATGTACCATTTTTTGTCATGTATAAAACATTTACTCCCAAATATTACCTTCATTCGTTTTCCATTGCCACCTGCTTCTTCATTCTCCTTGATGGAACCGATCAGAGCATCTCCTTGATTTTTGCCATCAATTCTTTCCTCTGCAAATATATCCCTTTTGAATGATACTTCTTTCTCAGAAATCTTAATTTCCATCAGGGAAATATTTTCCTCTGCAAATATATCCCTTTTAGGACCACTTACCTGTGGAAATGAAAAGTTATCAGCAGTATAGTCATTATTTGCATACTTGTCTTCTGAACCTACTTCAACCTCATCAGCAGTCTTTTGTCTATTTTCTAGGTTCCGTTCCAATTCCACAGAACCCACAGAGAGGCTGGAGATTTTAGATGGCACCCTTTGATCATCACCACCACCAATGCAGTAAAACATAATATTGTTCCCATCATCGGTAGAATTGCTAGGATGCATCTTAAAGGTACTTATAGCACTCCTTTCATTACTTCCTTCAGCATTTACTTCCTTTTCTATCTCATATATCTTCTCACATGCTGTATCTTGCTCCGAGATACTATTGTCATGGCTGATAATAGTTTGAACCGCCAGTGAAGGGCATTTAACAGTGTTAATATATTCTTCTTTCGAATGCTCATGGCTTATATTAATATCAGAAGATGAAGACTGAGCCAAATTATTTTCTTCTTCTGCATCGACTACATTCAGTCCATCCAAATAATGAGGAAAGTGTCCATTAGCTAACGTAAAATTTTGCGTGCTTTCTATATCAATAATTTCGATCTGTTCTTGAGCATCTGATCTCAATTGTGTTTGTAACTTAGATAGATCTCCATCAACTACCAAATCTCCTTCAGGTGAATCCATTTCCATTAGGTTGGAAAGTTTGGCAGCATCATATGAAGCATCTGAGAACGAAGTCTGAAGCTCAACCTCAGTATAAGCACTTTCTGCTTCGTCAGACTCAGAATATGAATCATAATGCAGAGTGTTCTGTCCACCAAGGCTTTTCTACAGAGGGTAAAATATTTTAATCAGCAGATAGCGCAGATTCTAGATAAAGTAACACATGAATTAACTTTCATAACTGACAACAATATTTCAGTCTATTTGGTGATAACAGATAATACCCTTGGTTCAGTAGATGAGCTAGTATATCCACCGGAACTTGAAGAGCTATATTGTGATTTTTCCAGGGTTCTACGGATACCACCAACCATTTCAGTAGGCATTGCAATTGTATATGTGACTTTATCAAAATCTGGAACCTACAACAGAAAAGTTCAGTTCTTTATCTGGGAGAAGATTGACCTCACTAACACGTTCAAATTTAAATATAGAACAAAATACATATTGGTGTTTGTTTCCTCCAGTGCTCACATTTAGATTCTCCGACCTTGCTTTCTTAGAGAAGGAACGGATACACATACAGACTCTTCGAACATCTCTTTTCTCAACAACATCAGATGGAGTGAACAAATCGATACCTGTCAACCCAAGGATCTGGCATATCTGATGAACAGAAGGAAGTTCTCTCACATCAGCAGGTTATACAAAGTTTCAGCAAAACATTAGAAAAAAGAATAACTGCACGTTTGTAGATTAAAAAGAACAAATCACTTCTGTAAATAAATAAAAAAAGAACAAACTACCCGGTACTTTCTTTATAATGATTAGGAGGGAGAATGAATAATTCCACACTCCAAGAAGGCATTTCAGGTTGAAGGTGAGGTGATGCTTGAGAAACAGAGAATTTCATAACCAAAATAATTTTCCATCAAACAATCACTATGTAGATTCTCCATTGAAATTACACTTTGTCTAACTCCAAAACAAGGGGTTTGTCTAAGCTGTTTACATATTTATGCTATGATCTCTTAATCTCCCAGCAGTAATTGACACTAGACTTAGGCTATCTACATCTTGATTGATCACAGTTGCAGTCTCGGACCAGCATGACTACCCCGCCCTACTCCCTGGCGACCCCACCCATGGACATATTTATAATTGAAAAAACTTTATCATTCAGTTAAAAAGTAACATATGTATAATTTTAATTAAATAACGACTATTTCAAATTAGTAAGTGGCACTGTGGCAGACAATACCTTCAGAAAAGAGTCAACTTTAGGATAAGGCATGTATTTCCCATCACTCTTGCCAGATGAAGTTCGCTCATATATATACACTTTTGAACTCATCAACTCTACATGCTTTTTCAGAAGCATTTTCCAGGTTACCTTTGATACTTGGAACCTAGTAGGGACGAAGAAAATTCCATAAGTAGAACATTTCTGAAATTGTGCAATAGCAATAAAGCAAGAGTCACCCAAAAGAAAAGAATAGTTTTGCAATCATTAAGTGTAGATGGCATGTATTGAATAACTAGTATGCTATAATTCTCAAATAACCAGATGCGTTCTATATAGGAACACCAGTTCGTATATTGTATGTTTATTCAACTCTACACAAGTAAGGTGAAGAGGCCGTGACCCATGAATCTTAAAACCAAACAGCTTACAGCCGATTCTTGTTTGCCATTGCAGCCTATCTCTGAAGGAAAGTTTTCACAATGTATATTTGACATTTACGCATGTGTAATTTCTGAGAACCATGCAAATGTCTAAAATTTATAGAAAATCATAATTAGATGGTATATCACATGAACACTTTGTGCATATGAGGCTTATTCTGTATTGCCTCTCTCATGGGAGGCCATTGAAGGCAATATACAGAATAAATGATAGTTACCTTCTTACATAGCATCATTACCAAAATGCATGTCTGTCACCACATTATCAAGAGCTTCAGCTGATGAGTGGTGAGCCAACAATTGTATTGTACCACCCCAAAAAAACCTACCCAGGCCCCTCACAGAGTAGGCACCTGTTATTTACATGCACCTAAAGAATTATTTTCCTCTTCTGGCATTTAATGAAGGACTTTAGCCAAGATCTTTTAATCTAGTGCTCGTGTCTTATGTTAGCGAGTGGTGAGCCAACAATTGTATTATACCACCCCAAAAAAACCTAAAAGACTTTAACCAGCGGTGAGCCAACAATTGTATTTACCACCCCAAAAAAAACCTATTCAGGCCCCTCACAGAGTAGGCACCTGTTATTTACGTGCACCTAAAGAATTATTTTCCTCTTCTGGCATTTAACGAAGGACTTTAGCCAAGATCTTTTAGTCTGGTGCTCGTGTCTTATGTTATTGATCATGGCGTCACGCCACCCAGAAGCTTAAACTGATGGTGGAGGGTCAGTAATTGTTTTATCCATAACATCCAAGCTTCCAACAATATGGGCATTATGGACTGCATAGATGCCATATGAACCTACGTATGTCTCTTTTTTACTATGTCAATTCTCACACTAGCACTTCATGCACAGAAGGGGTGGAGAACTTTAATCATATACGTAATAAAAAAAAACTAGGAAATATATATACTTATTGAAAAAGAAAGAAACAAGAAATGCAGCAGGAAAGTAGACATACAGCAATTCTCCATCGGCAAGTAAATCAGCAATAGCTGTCTCCTCATCAAATCTTATGTGCAGAACCTCTGCAAGCCATATTCTGGTCTGAGTCTGTAACATGAACAAACTACTTCAGCGAGCTAATTACAACATCCGGTGCTAAACATAAAACTACGAATCGCAAAAGCCTGATGGTGGGAGAATTCCTCATTTGAAGCAGGACAAATGTATCGATTGTCATGCCACAAAAATTATATGGAAGCTATATCATAACATGGAGGTAGGAGGTAAGTAAGACTAACACCCTCCAAAATTGATTTTTCCATTATGACGATACAAAATACAACTATCCTACTTCAGTGTGTGTGACACCACTATTATCTAGTGAAGTGTTGCAAAATGGATCGCAATACTTTACTCGATAAAATGTCCTAAATGTAGGCATAATGATATAAATTCTTTTTTTCCTTTTTCTTTTCTCTACCTCCTCATTGAATAACTTATCACTAATCTATTTAATTCACTTGTAAAAGATTTTGCATTTTAAGTAACTTTCTTTTACATAAAACTCCATGATTCTCTTCCACTTTCCTCCTAGCAAATCAATCCACATGAAATTTTGCAAAATAGAAAAAGATAATTGCCCAAGCCAAACACTCCTAAAACCACTCCCTAATACTGCTAAAGCCATCTCCTTGATCTAAAATTTGAGGTTCTTCAACATAAAGAAGTAGACTTTTCCCCAAAAAGACATTAACTAGAAAAAGAAAACATTAACTAGAAGTCAAGATAACCAATCCAATACTTCAATCAATCAGAATTTGCAGTAATAGTCCTAATTTTAGTAAGAACCCTGAATCGCCACCAAAGTTCAAAAAACAAAATAAGTAAAGCGCCTACCTGCAAAAACACGTCATCGAGCTCACGAAAGCTAGACTCGGCGGAGCAAGGCGACGAATCTCCGCCGGCGATCTTCACGATCTCCGGCGACCCCGCCCTCACCACCCGCTTCATCCTCCGAACTTTCCCGCCAAAACAAGAACCGATCAAATCAGCCAAAAATAGAAGCTCAAAAGGGGGAAAGAAAAAAAAAAGAAAAGGAAAAGGGAACTCGAAAAGGGGAGCGGTACTTTAGAAACTTTTACGGCGGTTGAGAAGAAAGGGGGCCGATTTGCAAATAGTTAAAAGTTGAGGGTGTTTGTTGAGCAATTTGAGCCCCCCCTCCTTGTTTCATGAGCTACTCCTCCTTGACAGTAATCGTATGTTGTCGGTACTTTAGGAGAGAGATAACGTAGGTGTGGACCTCCAGCCTTTTCTTTTTGTTTTTATTTATTTAGCTTTTTATTTATTTTTTAGTCTTTTTTTTTAATTTGGATGGATATGAGAATTGGGTGACATGTGTAATATTTTAATGGAGAGAATCTGCATGAGATTTGAATGGTGGCGAAGAGGATGACGAGGAAATGGGGAGCAAAGTCAAATTTGTTGACTGCTAATATTTATCATGGGGTGCGTCCTTGTTCTGTAAAAATCATAATTGTAACTACTAGCGAGCGAGCAAGCCTTGTTTTCACCATTGTCGCTGGTACGTGCCTACTTTGACGCTGCAGTCGGTGATTTATACCTAAGAACATATCATAACCTAAAGACTTAACATGTAACACGTGCGACTTGAATTTTTATGCATATCATGGTTTACAATGGACTTAGCTTGTTAATGATTCTTGAAAGAGAGCATTTCGTATTTTGGTGAGAAGAAAGACCGGCCGGTTGATAAAATAGGATGTAACAGGGCGTGCGAAGATGAGATGTTGAGCGCCTACAAACGGTACTTTCAACAAGCACATCGGGTGTCAATAGGCTGAGCGGTAAAGCTTAAAAAGAATATTTAGACTGTAGTGTCACGTAGGCACTTACGTGATAAGGCCTTAGCATCGGATGCAAGGTCATGGGATTTGAGTGTTGGTGGCTCGCGCTGCATGTAGCTCAAACGCATGCCTCCCCTCTTTATTGTAGCATTTCATCAAACTGAATATTTATTTTAGAGCTGCATAATATGTGCACACAGAGCTCTACATATTTGAAGTCTCCCTATAGAGGACAACATCATACCAAAGGCTTTTTATATACTAAAAAATATTACCCAAATTATAAGAGAACATGTGATATTTTCAGGAAAATAAAAGAAAGGGGAAACTAGACAAAAAGAAAAACAAACACTGCACTTCTCTAGCACTGCCAAACTATAGAGAAAGCCCCCTAACTATAGGAGAGAGCAAAACCTAAATGGGCCTACTAGAGAACTGAAGCACTGAAACTCTTATTTTGCATTTTCACACAATTTTCCCCACTTCAGGAAGCAAAGACTGGAAAAAGAAAAAGGAAAAAAAAATAAAAAAACTATCAACTCCCTCTTTTTCACCAAATAAAAAAAACCAAACAAAATCTATCTCCCACTAGTTTCTTCCTTCCAAACCCTATTTCCAGAAATCAAAGAATCTCTTCCTCAATAAAAGTAAAGATTTCTCAGCAATCAGTAAACAAGGAGAATGATGAGCAATATTAAGCAAGATCACATTTCTGCCTCGGAGCTGGACGAACTCGATCCAGATGAGTCACTGTCGCCCTGTCGGGATTCTGGAAGACCTGCCTTGTATTTAGAATCTGGACCTAGTTTCTCCTCCTGCATTTCTGCCTCGGAGCTGGACGAGCTAGATCCAGATGAGCCACTTCCACCCCCTCGGGATTCTGGAAGACCTGCCTTGTACTTAAAATCTGGACCTAGTTTCTCCTCCTGTATTTCTGCCTCGGAGATGGATGAACTCGATCCAGATGAGCTACTTCCACCCCGCCGGGATTCTGGAAGACCTGCCTTGTATTTAAAATCTGGACCTAGTTTCTCCACATGCTGCGCGCAAAAACTTTCAGTTAGAAATTCTCTTCAAAACAGAGAAAGTAAAGAATAGGAAAAAAGGGGGGTTTTTTTTTTTAACAGAACCACCTCTAAATTAAGCCCCATTTCATGGTACCACTCTTAGTTACCCGAGTTTGAAGACAACACCATGTGTCAGAATGGGTAAATCTGTCAAAACACCACTTTTTTCGGATAAAAATTAGACAAAAGTGGACATATGTGGTTATACGTTGACGGAATGGCAGATAAGGGTTATCTTCAGGTTAAAGCTGGTAACGTGAAATGAGGCCTAATTTAGGGTTGTTCCCTGTTACAAAACCCTAGGAAAATGGTTTGTAGATACAAGCCGAGCAATATGAGGAACCGAGGATGTAGCAACTTGTATCCCTAAACTAGTTTATTTTTAACACTTTACACTTCTTGATTATTTATTAACACTTAACACTGCTCGAACTCAGGGACGACACCATTTTCCAGTCTAGGTTGAGATGTCCCATGAGACATAGGATAAAAAGACTGATTGTCCTTTCCTTAAGGATTAAAATATAATGTCTGAAAGTGAAGGGCTGCTAATAAAAAAGTTTTAGAGGGTACAGGTGGCTACACCACCATAGTGCATGGGTTGTATCTGTACTTGATAATAGGAAAAAAATCATGAAATTTTGTTTTACCTTCTTGACAAAAGATTCAATCTCCTCAGCTGTTAGGGCATCCTCCCCAGCATTTTCTTTCCATCCAAGTGACTCCAAAAAAGCTTTTTCTTCCTCATCGGGAGGTACTAGAGCTTCAGGATCTTCATCATATGAACTGCCATTGCCATTATCAGCCACTGAAGACTCTAAACCAGAACCCGATGAAGGAACCTCACAGGTAGTAGAAGCTTCTGAAACTCCCATTATCTTCTCATCCGACTTCATCGCTGAATTGGACATTGATGACAAAGATGAGGATGATGATGATACACCACAATTATGCTCAGGGTGATGATGATGATCATTCAATATACCATTTTTCATCTCAGCTTGCCTGCGGAGGGAATTAAAGAAGTTGTTTCTGTCCTGTGCCTGGAATGGAGGCTTTTTCTCTCCTGCGCCATTTGCTTTCAGCTTTGAGTTGACAGTGGTCTTCAGTTGAGGACCTGCTGCTGATGGAACTCTGTTGGCTATAGTTTGAGGAGAACCATCTTTGGCAGTAGGAGAGGAGCCATTCTTCTCTCGGTTGAGGACTAGAAAGTTCCCAGCTTGAGAAGTCTTCAGACTATCAGGTTTGGTGGCTGGAAGCCGGAGGGGAGCATGATTGACCAGCTGTGGTGAAGGTTGTGCAATCTTGGGGGAAACAAGATCACCATTTCTTACTCCTTTGGTTTTTGATTTCTCCGAAGAGTTGATAACCTGAAAAAAGATGACAAATTTTCGAGTTAAGTGTTCATTTACAACATCTATCTATAGACATGTAGATTATATTCAACATGATGTGCTCACTGTGACATCAAGAAAAACAAGAATACAACAACCTAGAAGGACAGTTGGCTGAGAAAATTGGAGTACAAGATTACCTGAAACTAACATGAAACAACCTGGAAAACACATCTCTAACAGAAGCTTGAAGTCTCAAGTATATTGCTGAAAGACCTTAGGGAATGAAAAGATCGCGCACTATATAAGAATTTGAACTCAATTGTCCAGGGTACCTAATATGCATCTATTTTTGAGGTGCATTCAATTAGTAATCTCTTGTTGCACCTGCTACATATACAATTATAATTTATAAGGAAAGATTCCTAAAAAAACCTTGGGTTTAAGAACGAATAAACTCAGTTCAACTGACGACAAATACAACATGTATTAATGCAGTCTTTACAGGATAAGGCCCCCTTTTTTTCCCCAGCATCGTTTTTCTTCTTATTTTTAGTTTCTTCTGTTTTCACTCATTTCCTTTGTAAAAACTTACCTCTATGCTTTCTACTC
This sequence comes from Asparagus racemosus, assembly GCA_037177215.1. NCBI lineage: Eukaryota > Viridiplantae > Streptophyta > Magnoliopsida > Asparagales > Asparagaceae > Asparagus > Asparagus racemosus. The sequence continues at coordinate 42,939,709 of JBAKGM010000326.1, forward strand.
CCTCAAGATTGCACAACTTTGTACAACTCCACCATATATATCATGGCATGGAAGGTCACTGTTTTCTGCAGTCAGTGAAGCTAACCTACTCTTACAGAGCTATGTCATGATAATAAAATATTGTCGAACAAATCTTATAACAGCCAATTAAAGGCATCCAAAAAACCCATTTGAACAGATGCAAGGAATTATCATCAGGCTGTTTTATTGGATGGTCTGGTAATGATCACATCGCTGGTCTTGGAAGATAAAAGTCAGAGCACTATAAGATGTTAATAGTTGCCAACATACTAATATAACATCTCAATCTTCTTCTTGATGACCTATTATCACCGACCTGAATGACCTTCTTTATTTTCTAAAATAAAACCTGAAACCGACGGGGCTCTTTCTTCGCATGTTTTTTTCAGGTTTCTAGTGTTACTCAATTTCAAAGTAATCAGGAGTTTCGCTGAATTACTAAAAATGTTTTCCTTCTTTCCTTGTTGAGTTTTGATATTTCCTAGTCAAGAAAATCTTGGATTCTCCCACACTCACAAGAACATACACTGGATTACCATTTACATAGGATATCTCCACAGACTGGTGTTTTATATTTACTGGCACGCTCCTCTTCTCAAAAGTTCCTTACCAATAATCTAGCACAAGCTCAGATGCTTCCAATCAGTTAGCCACAGTTTGTTGTATGCTTCAAAGAATCCTTCATAAGTAGAATGCCACATTATAGTTAACTCAGCATCAATGGGACAAGGTTTGGATAGCAGGTAGGGACCTGTACCCTCATTAGAAATCAAAAATTGATTCATACCCGTATTCTGTTAGAAGTGGAAACATGCATAACTGTATTGACCCTTCCTTTTGTATCTTTGGGGTAGTCTAAGTGAAGATTAAGTGCAATAGGCATACTTCACATGGTCTATCAGGACTGATAATTCACATAAATTCTTCTACATAGACAATCAATTATCTCCAAAATCATATTATATAAAATATTTCTTCCAAATTCAATATTCTCTTTTGATGGTGTATGGAAAAAGGTTGAAAATGTCCCAGAAGAATGGTTGATAATTGAAAGGCTCAGTGCTGACAAATTACCCGGTGTTTATAGTCAATGGTTTCTTTTCTATCACTGGAAATATTCTAGAAGTTTGTAATTTTATCAGTTAAATATTGATACATGATTTCATCATCTTACACCATCAAATATAAATAATCCAGCACTCATTCAGCTAAAATTTTCCACTGTAATCAGATCATTACATAATTCAGCCTTAAACCCAATCTCTAATTACCCTGTTGTAAAACTTTTGTTACAAACTTGTGCCAAAGTCGGACACACGAAATCGACACATCTTACATTGTAATGCTTCCTTGCCTCTTTTATCACTTACAAAGTTGGAATTCTAAATTTCTAGGTGGTATACTGCAAATTATACATGAGGCCTCAACTCTGCTACTATTGTGCTTAATATCTAGTTCTTTCAATGCCTATCACAAGCCAGGACAAAAAGGAAAGTTGGATTAGGTAGCTAACTGAGCATAAAACTCAGTCAAATATCTGCAGAGATGAATGTAAAGAAAGATCAAGAGAACAGAAGAGATCGACCAGATGGCCCATTCATCTAGATTCTAATTGGTATGTTATATTCGTCGATTTTAGAAAACAAAATGCCTAGAAGTAAAATAAATGTGATTTAAGGACATGAATCAAGGACAACTCGCATGACAACAAATGAAGGGGATCCATATCCTTTCCTTATCAACAATAAGCTTACATCAGGAATTGGCATTTGTTCCTATCTGTTAAGCACAGGATGAACTCACTAGCAGTCTAGCCATATTAAAGTTAAGAAACCATAATGTCATGTTTTCAGATAATTTGTATTTTTGAAACCTTAGATATAAGAATATGGGATAACTCAAAGTAGAATGGTGGGGAGAAGCTTTACAGCCCACTGGAACTAAACTTCAAAGGATAATGAAGAATACAGAAAGAAACTTTAGCAGAGTTATGAGGCGAAACAAGTACAAATGATCTGCATTGATTGCAAAGAAATATCCGACAAGGAAACATCTATCACTGCACATTTTCGCTACTTAACATCAAGGAATAGTGTTATTAAGAAAGCAGTATGGCTGGAAGTGCTTCTCACCCACTATGTGTTCCTATGAAACCCATGGAGTTAATTAAAAAAATTGGGTTACTTGCATACAGACCCCTTAAATCATGGATATTTGCAAAAATACCCTCCAAATGTTAGTATTTGCAGAACTACCCCTCAAATCATCAACTTTGTGAAAAAATACCCTAAAATCCACAAATCACCAACTTGATGCTAAAAATTTTGCTATTTTGTTAATAATTTTTACATTGCGATTACAAAGTAGCTTATCAAAGTTGATGATTAATTGCTTTGAGGGTAATTTTTTCCAAAATTGATGATTTGAGGGGCAGTTTTGCAAATACTGAGACTTGGAGGGCATTTTGCAAATAAATATGATTTAAGGGGTATATGCAACTAACCAAAACATATGACTAATTGTCCTCTTGGATCAAAATATTTTAGCAATAAGAAGCACATCATAAAAAACAAGTGTAGCTAAATATAAAAAGTACGAAGATGTAGACGGCCATATTTTTTTAGAAGATAGGATAGGAAATTCTGACCTGAATAAAAAATCTCAAACGCACTTTCAATACTCTATAGGGAAAGCTTCCAACCCCTTGCATCACAAGGGAACTCTGATCTTTGCTTCCACATAAATGCAATTCTAATATTTTGCATTATACATTCATTTAATTTCAATTCTGAAAATACTAAATATCTATTTTAATGTCTTAGGCCCTATGGAGAGGATGGTATACAGGAGGGTGTCAACATGTCAAATCATATAACTCAAAAAACACATGCACAGCACATGCGGATCAGATGAGATTTCCAGCTCCTTTATGACTGCCTGTTGGTGCCACCCTTACTCTAAATGTTTATATCTTACCCAACAAGCAAATACCATATTCGTTAGCTTTAAGAACATGCGGACACCCAACATGGTCACACGAAAAACAATATCCCAAGATATCAAACACGTAAATATTTCTAGCAAAATTTCATAACATCTATATTGCAAATCAAAGAAGATTTCCAGTTTCCTTGTAAGTTTTGTGTGCGCGTGTGCCATCCCGTGCAGTTCCCACTGCTTGGATTGGGTTGGGATGTGGGCTCTTTCCCTCTAGGGGACACAAACATTTGTATGCACACACATCGCATGCTTCGGTAGTGCACGTTAAGATTCATTATACAGGTAAGATATCCCATTACCCTATACAATTTACTAAGATCAATGTGTGGGCGTGTGCTTGCCTTGCGAGTTGGGTTTCAGGCCTCACCTGTCCCCATCAAGAATAACAAAAAGATGATAAAAGAAAAGCCAACCTTCACTAGGTTATGTAATGCTATTTACAAAATTTTTGTACTTGACATCTCTAAACTTTTCAACTACAGAATTCCCAGAGTTGTCTAGATCTCTTGATTTTTGTATAAAGTATCTTCGTGGTGAATAAATACATGATACAGTTGAGAGAATACATCCCAAACCCCAACCTATCTGATGCTTGTTGGTGTTGTCTACATGTACTGGCTACAATAAAAACCATCACGAAACAGCGAAGGAAAAAAGAAAGGAACCCTGAGTAGATATCATTACATAACAGCTCAAAATTGCTCTATTGCATACACAAAATCCAAGTTTTTATCTTCTCCGAGATGCTCATCAGAACCACTCAAAACAGATAGAATTAGAGCCAAAAACACTAAACAGTTATTCAACTACCCATAAGCAGACAAATGACCATGTAATGATAGTGAAGGCTCCATAGGTAAAATAATGATTCCATCCCTCTTTGCCATAAATGACATTAAGACCAAACAGGGTTAATGTTCCTAACTTCCAGTAGTTCTTTTTGGCTAATACTACTCCACCGGCATTCAAATCCTCTAAACTCAAATGGGTAAATTTGTCTAATGGACACTTCCCTATCCCAGCACTAGCCTTTCCTGTCAGCACCCTACTAAATGCATTTAAGATGAAGGTTATTCCACTTGATTAGCAAAAAAAGATATGCCATTTGACAATACGATCTCTGTTTAAGAATGTAGCTTATGAAGCAAGTTGCATGCAGATTAGACTAACAATGAACAAACAACAGAACCAACAAGAAGAGCAATTGCATAGATTCAGTGATGAACAAAAATCATACCATCCTAGAAAGTTATATAGAAACATTCAAAAGCATAACTATAGCAAATCCATATGGCCCGTAATCGAAACTTCTGTAGTTGTTTTATATCTTACAGCTAACCATTTAATCCTAGTTTTTCTAAGAGCTGATTGCTATATACATCATTTATTTTTAAAAATAAACTTAAAATCAATGGAAAGATAAATGAAACATGTCTAAGAAATCATTCACCAGCCAATAGTTGCATTTATCATCTAACACTCAATAGTAACCGGAATGAAAAGATAAAGAAAGGACAACCGCAAGCCAAGTACATGGAAATCATGCATGCTATTTTCAAAGAAAATTATGTGCACCAAGTAATTCATATATCTTGAAGATGTTACCGGTATCAGCTTGTTGTATTGCATAAGAGTCAGCTCCTTACGCCTTTCATTCTCGTTGGATAACTAGAAAAACAGTAAAATAAATATTAGTGTAAACCAATGATTCCTACTACATAATACAAGAAGTAAAACTTTTGATACATTACCAGCGGTGCACTACGAGCCTTTGATGGTGCTTGAGCCAATGTCTCAGCCATGCTTAATCCTCCAGTGGTGCTGGATCCAGTAGATGCCATACTCACAGCAGTCTGCAGTCCATTGCTTATGCCAACAGCAGGAGCTTCTGCCAAAGCTGACGTCCAGCGATCAGCACCAATAATAGTTGGAGAACTTATATGTAGGCTGTTTATAGCTGAGCTGATGCCAGGAGAAGGCACCCGCACAAGTTCATGCTTCTCTTCAGCTCCAAGAGATGGAAAGTCTCTATCAAAGGAAACCTTACTAAGAGAACCACTTAAACTACCAGCAGAAAGAGCACTGACTGAATCACTCCCCGATCTTCTGGGCATCGATTCAAACTTCCGACCTGAAACCACGGACTTGGATCGCCTCAAAGTGTCTATCTCAGTCCTTTTTGTCTCACTTCTTCTTGTCATTAATGAATCAGCATAGTCACAATAACCATTACCTAATAAACTATCCTTTTGCCTGTCCCTATGTCTATCTCTGTCCCTATCTCTATCCCTATCACGACTCCTACCAAAACTACTATAAGCCCGCGAATGTGCATAGCTATCCTTTTCTTGGCCCATAGAGCCATTGGTGTTGGCAATCCTCCTGAAGGATGTTGATGACGATGATGCACGAGGAGCATCATGTTCAGAAACACTCACTGCCAATCTATTGATTCTATTTCTTGAAAAGGCCCCCGAACTATTTTCATCTGTGATCAATACAAAGATAAAAATAAATAACTGCTAAATGTGAAATTCATAACGAATTCCAATCATTATGTTCAGCAATGGAAGGATAAATTGCACATAACCAGCCTCATCTACACCTTCAATATCACCCCCTCAATTCATTTATTAGCATTCTCAGTCTTCAACACATAAGGAGCACGTGGTGGTAAGTGCATCTAAAATCGTTGGATGGTGATAAGTGCTACTCAAGGCATAGATGAGTGGAGTTATAAAATGCAAGACAGAAATAGTTCAGAGTTAAAAGGATTGTATTATAAGCTTAAAATTATACACATATTCCATCTACAAAATCCAAATTATCATCAATAAAGCTATCTCTCTCCCAAATTAAAATAGTAATAAAACTACAAAATGATCAAATTAAAAACAGCAAGAAGAATAGGAGGAATTATACCTGAATGTGAAGAAGAATTTGTTGCTTTCAACCACTCTGGAGCTAAAGTCGGCTCACCTCGATCCATAACAAGCACAGAAAAGCATTATCTGCTCAACAAAAAAAAAAACCCTAAAAAACTTCCTTCTATGCCTCAATTGAGTGCTTCTCCTCTACTATTTCTGTACAAAAAAAAAAAAACCCAGAACCCTAAAAGATTCCGAGACCAAGATAGAGCCCTAAAAGCCCCTTCAAAAGACCAAAATTAACTCAACTCGTCTTCACCAAACCCTCCAAATTTCTCGGAAAAAATAACCAACAATTAGAATCCAACCGTCTCTACGAATCCATAACGAATCCCAATCAAACAAACAATGGAGACGGCACCTCAACGAACCTTCATCATCGCCAAATCCAAACCCTAGAAGGACTCAAACCCTAACTGAGAGGCATTCATCACGGCACCAATCCAAGCCCTATAATCAAAATCGGAAACCCTAGATGAGTTCAGGACTGATCGAAGCGAGAGAGGAAAAAAAAACCCCTAATCCCGGATTTTTTTTTTCCCCTTATTTTTGATGGATATTTATATAAAAAAAATTAAAGGGCAGGGGCGTTTCTGTGTTTTATCGAAAGGGAGAGGAAACGGAAATTTTTAGAGAGAGAGAGAGAGAGAGAAATTAAATAAAATTAAAATAAAAAATCTGCGATAATTGTGGGGTTTTTTTCCCTCTTTTATCTGTAAATATATTTTGATTATTTCAGTTGGGGAGTTGTAGAGAGAGAGAGAGGAGAGACGGTTAGGATTCGCGAGCGTGGAGGGAAGTAGAGAGAGAAACTGCAATGGAAATTAGGGGGGGAGAGAGAAAGAGCGTAGGATTTCTTGTGTTTTATCGAACGAAGGGAAGAAAAGGGTGTGAAATTTGAGAAAGGACTCTTTCGCTTTCTCTACAGAGAGAGATGGGGGGGCGGGGGAGGGTGATATTGGGCTGGGCTTTAGAGTGGGCCGGATGATAATAGATGCTTCTTAAAACCGTCTTAGGCGTAGCCATTAAAAATATAAATAAATATTGTGTTAAATATTTTTTTAAAATAATTAATTCTAATAATATTGGAATGCTTTCTCTTTTGATAATCCAGCTCGGGACCGAATTTAAGACCGTCGGAGTCATATTAGAATTTTCCAATCATTCAGATCACCCGTTGTGGGTAGAATATGATTAATATTGTTAAAATAATTAAACTTCCATCTTTAAATCCAGAATAGCATACCCTAAACAGCTTTTCTAAAAGTATTAAGATTTCTTATTTTAAATGTAGTTTCTTGACTACGAAATTGGTTGTATATTCTTAAAATCCTAGTTTTTTTTTCGTTGGTAAGCTTGATTGTTTTCTGGCCCCTGGTATTGGCGGCTTGACCATCTGATGTGGAGAATCTAAATTGTGGACCATTGATTTGAAAATTATATATTGTTACCTACATTGGAAATGTCATAGATAATTCCACTTTAGGCTTGACTTTGGGCTTGACTATGGACTCAAAATGAGGATTAAACGTCGGTTAAGGGCCTATTTCATCATGCAACCCATGACCCGAAAGCCCATTTTAAAACCAGCAATTCTTTTTAGTTAATTTGCTGGCTTATAAGAAGCAAAGAGAAAGTTTTAAAATTTTCAGAAGCCATATAATCAAATTTGAAAGGACTTATGCGCAGTATTGACTAGAGTAGGAAAACAGATTAAATAAATAGTTCATTAATTATTCATCTAATTATTCGGTCAATTCGATTATGTATTATTTAATAATAGACAAAGAGTTTTTTTTTTAATTGGGTTCATAAGTTAATAGAATTTAACTAGATATATATTTGATTCATTTGATTATCAAATATTTGTTTAGAGTTTCATGTCATGTAATTTTTATTATGTTTTCACCCACCTATATGAATAAAAGTTTCCTCTCAATTACATAGTTTAATATTCATAAATGATAATAAATTTATTGTAGTATTTGCATTTGCATTCGTGTTCGAATCTGAAGAAATACGGAGGCTAATTAATATTCGTTTTGATTCGATTCCTTTCCATCCCCAGGATTGACAAGGAAGCTAGCATGCGATGATATGTAAGGTGATATAAATGTTAACTGTAGGGTGAAGATAATGGGCCTTTCAGTAGCTCAGGTGTAGGCCCATTAATGAAGTCGGATTGCTAGTGTTTTTAGGTGAGAGAACAGTTGTTGAGAAGCTGGCGCTGGAATCAATAGCAAACAATTTGAAAGCACCAAAGTTTGATGCCCTGATGACTTTCCGATGCTTAAGTTAGCGAGTTAAAGAAGAAAGTGAAAACTCTAATCAAAAGTAGAGCGAGATTAAACTTAGCTTTTTCCTCACTGTCGTTACTTTTTTCTTATAAAGACTCGGAAGAATAGGAGCGGGGACAGAGGGGACGTCCAAGTGCGTCATTTGATAGGTCCGGTATATTAAATATCGGCCGCAATATCGATATTGCGGCTGATATATCGGGTATGACATGATTCCGCAATTATATTGATGAAAATATGTCGCTTCCGATTTTTGGGGTTTTTTTCCGATATATCGGATATATCGGCCCGATATATCGGCTGTTTATATCGGCCGAGTTTGCTGTTTTTTTGAGTCTAGGTTTATTTTTGGATTGTTTGGGTTCCCAAACCCGACCCGAACCCACTAAGCAAGCTTCTACAACCGGTTAGGCATCCTGAACACATAACATATGTCATTATTCATGAACTATAATGCAATTTCTTATGTTTAGAATACACTAGATATGTACAATGTTATGTTATATATGATCATCATCCGATATGACAACTCGATATATTTTACATATCCCTGATATATCCCCGATCTTCGCAATTCCGGTATGGATTTTGGTCGTCCGATATTTAATACATCGGATAGGTCGAGCTATGAAGAAGCTTTCTCTATAACTAAATTATCACAAGTCTCTCTGGCAGCGACCGAGATAGTTATGATGGCAAGTTGCGGATGCGATGAAAATAATTCTGATGGTTGCCCTCAGGCCCTCACATGAGTTAGTTAAGGTTTTGTTAGCTCACGTGAGGGGAAGTGGTGGTGCTTACTCATCTGGTTCATCACTAATCTTCTCATTAAACACGAGACGTCTTCTCATTGGTCGTTAACTAGATTATCTGAAGTGGTCCATGGACGATGACCAAGCCATTGATGGATTAAGCTTAGCAAATGTGACTTCTTTAATCAATATATCAGATCTAATCAATACTATTTAAACGATTCACGTTTAACCAATGTGTTTAAAGTATAAAATTTCCATGCATTTGATGTAGAACACACTGCGAACATATTCATGGAGAAACAGGACCGTCACAAGCCTAAACGCGGGCCTGGTCGATGAAAATAACTTGCAACGAAGAACAGGTCGTATCTCCCTAACCGTACATCGGAATTAGACGAATTATATATGTAAATCGCGTATTTTTTCGAGACAGAGTCAACCAAACCCACTGTTGTTCGGTTTGCCACTGTCTGTTTCGCCAAATTACCTCCAGATTGAGAGATATCAGGGTTTTTGTCAGTTTTTTACTATTTTAGGGAATGTTTTAGGAGTCTGTTTTGATTAGAAAGCAAATCCGGTTTGATTCTAAATTTGACCGATTTACTTCTCTAATCATAGGAGTCTTTTAAGTAGAGTTTTCTTATTTCTATTTTTGGTAAAGTTTGGGTCATAGTAGGAGTCTTTTTCTATTTTTGGTAAAGTTCAGGTCATAGTAGAAGTCTAGTTTATTTTTCTATTTAAGAAGAGTCTTGTAGGCCCTAGAGTCATATAACTTTTATCAATAAAATTTCTCTTGTTAAATTTCTTCGTGGATTCGAAGTTCTTCGTAGATTCGGAGATCATTTTTTGTGGATTCAGAGAACACCCCTTGGCGGATTCTGAGATTTATCACTTCCGCGCTGCGTCAGCATTGAACATTATGACTTGAAATTACCATCATTATAAAGGAAAATGGAAGAAAGAAAGACAAAAAGGATTATTTTTATTAAATCAACATGTTTCTATCGAATCACGTAGAAAATAACAACAACAACAAAGTCTTTAGGTTTAGCTAGTCAACAACTAGCATAAAACATATTCAGATCTATGTAATCACAGAGAACATACTTGTGTAGAAATATTTGTCATTTTTAGCATCAATAACATTCCTCATTTTTATCTCCACCCAAGCAAGAGGCTTATGTCCGCTCTATACTCCTCTTGCCTCCAAAACCTTACTACGTTCCCAATTGCTAATAACTTTACTAAAACCTGATATGTCTTTAAATTCACATCCAGTGACCCCACCGCCTCCGACACGTTACCGTCGCCGCCCCGAGAAATCAGCCTCCGGTAATCACCTTCTCCATCATTAACCCATAATTGCGCGCACCCTCCGTGGGCCCTGCCGACGTCACGCGGAACTGTAACCGCGTGGGCCTCACACACTCCATAAAGCCTGTTATTAGGGTTCCGCGTTGGCCGGGTCAATCTGCGGGCTTATTCGGCCCAGCCCATCATGGGTCACGACCCGGCCCGGTTTGTAGCGGGTCGGGCTTGATCTGGTCCATGATATATCCAAGTCAAGGGTCGGGCTTAGTCCAGCTACAGACCCGAGGTTAGAGAAGTAGACCCGACTCACACTGGCCCAACCCACGCCCAACCTGCCCCAGCCGAACCCGTCCCGGCCAATAATATATTTTTTGATTAGTTTAACTGTTCATTTAGCCCTTTGGGTCTGCAGCTAGTTGCTAAAAGGCCATGGGTCTTTGGCTCATGGGCCTTTTGACCCTTTAAGAAACAAAGCAGCGACTTTTTAAGCTCGTTGTTGTCTACTTGAAAGGATTAAAATGTTTAATACAAGTTTAAAAATAATATACTACAAGTTTAAATTACTAAAAAACAAATTAGAAATAATTTTATAATTGTACATATAAGTTTAATATAATTAAAAAAGTAAAAAAATAAGAAAAAAAAGTTGGACGAAAAACCCATGGGCCGGCTCATAACCCACAAGCCGGATTAGACCCGGCCCGCACCTAGGCGGGTCGTGGGCCGGGCTCGGTCCAGTCCCAGACCGGGGATCAAAGAAGAAGGCCCGACCCACTCTGACCCGGCAGGCCTTGAACCCGGCAGGCCGGGTCACGGGCCCGAACCTGCCCAACCCACGCCCACCCCTACCCGGTGTCCACGTCTCAGATGAATCCCTGCCATTTTTGGCAACTCTCTTATAAAATTCTTATCATTAGCACATTAATGTATAAACCAATATAATTCATGGAGGGCTACATCTTGTGAGTCTTTTCCCTTATGAGTCGCTTTAGTAACCATCTAATGTGCACATCTATTGTCTTCTCGGAGTGTATGGATCACTTCCACTTCAGTGAATGATCTAAGAAGTTCGCTAATCTCCTGAGTGATCATGGAATGACCTTGTATATGCTAACAAAGTTTTTAGTAGCCGAATGTATGTTAACAAAGATTAATGTATTGAAAATTAACCACAGTTAATTTGTATGTTAACAAAGATTGTAATAAAGATGTGATGCCTACTACTATAAATGGTGTAGACTAGCTACCTAGCTTCCTCAGATCAATTAAGCAGCTTTACCAAAGGATGTGATTGTTCTTGCAAAATTCATTAACAAATCCCAGTACAGTACTATTTGTTACAGACTCACAAGAGTGGAGTCAATGCCAAGTTGGGGGGACTTTCTTCTTAAATTTCGGGCTTAGATTTGATTGAGCTAATCATGATGGTCAAATAACTTTCCTTGTCAAATATTGCATAGAACTATTCAAATAAACTAGCTGGCCTGTGCCTGATGTACCATACCTAGTACTATTTGTAGCAATTATGTCACTTAGGTTTATTTATCTTAATAGATTAAATTTAGGAAAAAAGAAATTGTCATCGCTGTAGATTTCTTCTTCACAAGTTTGCAAGTACTCTCCTTTATTTATCAATATTTACACATCTTACAAGTGAGATGTAAAAGAATGAGAAAAGTTAAAGAGATGCTAGAGCATAAAATTATAATCATCATCACTATCACAAAAAGTTTATTGAGAACTTAAGACGCACAAAAATAATCCACGTTGAAATTATGTAAAGTTGTATTGTAGAAAACAATCTTTTTTTACAATGGAGGTTCTTTTATTGCAATATATATTTCTTTTAAAAAAGGACTTTTTGATGCCTTAAGGCCCTTAACTTGCAAGGAAAAACTCTGAACAACTCAATGCTTGCTGTTTCTGCAAACCATCAAATCAAACAAACCTCTGGAGGGAGGTTAGGATACTCTTTTACGCAGTTAATGCCCACAAAAATAAATAAACAAAACATTAATTAATTAAATGAAATAAAATAAAAATGATTTGCCAGTAGAGCAGTTTGTGCCAAATTCAAACGTGCCATATTAAAGTGCAGTTAGTGAACCTGTTCCCTCCTCTCTCATCCCTTTATATATGCAACCCAAACCCTCTCTCCTCTTCACTCTCTCTCTCCTCTTCTTCTGTCTACTGATCTCCTTTACTTAGAATTTTTTTTTTTTTTTTGAAGGAAAAGTTGTATTGAGGGGGATGTTGGCTGGCTCGAAGCATGAACGAGCCTCTATTTCTCATTGAAATCAATCAATAAAAGAGGCTGTAAATGATTCGGACCAGGCTTCATTCCTCTCAAAACTCTCTTTTCTCAATTTTGTTCCCCAACAGGTTTTATTTGTTAAGGTTTATTTGTTAAGGTTAGGTTAAGGGGAATGTTGTCTGGCTCGAGGCCGTTTTTGGTTTTAATACTAAAATAATCTCGGACCAGGCTTCATCCCCCTCAACCAACACTTGCTCTCTCATTTGGATTCATCTTCTTCAACTTGATAATAATGCTCATGGTAAGTTTCTTCTTCCTCATAGATTTTAACCTAGTTTTGTGTTTTGGTAATGTATTTCATGGTCACCTTTTATCCTATGGTTTTTACTACAGTATCATGTGTATTATGCCTATTAATTAATATTTGGTTGACATTTTTACCCTCTTTTTTTCCCTATAAAGTATATGTTTATAAATGGTACGTAGACTAATTTTCTTGCTTTTTTTGTGTACATTTGATGTGACAACTTGGAGGGAAGCCTAATTTCATGTATTTTCAAATCAATCTTTCAAGTTTCAACCTTTCAAATCTGTATCAGTCCCTCTTATAATCAATTTCTCATTTTCATTTTGTTGAAAATGTATGGATGGAAGCAAATACCATTTCAGTTTTTTTTTTAAATTTCTATTTTATGACAATTTCTCCAAGTAATCTAGAATATAGAGGTCTCATCTTTATGATCTTTGGATCATATAGCAAACAAATACATGCATGCAAACTGTGCTATATATATAATTGTATCTATAAGCAACTTGGACCCAATTTTTTCCTTCAAAAAGGTGATCAAATTATGTGAAGATTATTTATTTATTTTTTGTG
>JBAKGM010000326.1:42953160-42965443 GCA_037177215.1 Asparagus racemosus
GAGAGAGAGAGAGAGAGAGAGAGAGAGAGAGAGAGAATGAATGAATAAAACTTTGGTGGTAGTGTAACTGACAGCATTTAGTAAACTTTGGCCTCATATAGACTCTCTCATTGAAAGCCCTGAGCCCTGACGTAGTATTATTATTCATTCATTATATCGTGTGAAATTATGAATGAATGTAGTAGGTCAGGACTCACAGAGAATTGAAAGAAATATGCCATTGTTAGATCTTAACGATAAAATTTTGCGCTTTTCTCGCTGCCCAAAATTTCCACCATTTTTTGAATCAAAACTGTGATTTTTTAAGGCATTAAATACTTTGTTTATTAATAGAAAAGCTCCTGACCCAGATGTGGTTGCCTCCGGTGTAACATTTCATGGCACATGCAAATCCAGACTATTTTTCTTTTCTTTTCTTTTTTGTTAATTTTTTTTTTAAAAATTTAATGCCACATGCAAGAGATACCAACTGTGTTGGTTTTATTAATTTATCTCTTTCATGTTCTATAGTCGCTGACAGTGTCGCAAGTTCAATTATCCTGTAAATTATAACACTAACATTTTAAAAAAGAATAGTTCCACCAATGAAATTTTAGTACTACATAAGACTAAGACTATTATCTAATTACGATAAATAAATGTCACCCTCAAAATTTATGTAGCCGACGCCAAAAAAATTGTGAATAAAGGCCCCATTGACTAGGAGTCATTACATTAACTAACAATTTTTCAGTGCAGTTAAATATTTTTTACCTAGGACTGGGAGTCATTACAACAATCAAATCAGTGCTTATGATATCTTACTACGAGTGCAACTATTATAATGGAGAAAATCAAAATGTGCGTGTAAATAATAAGTGAGAAGTTTATTAAATGAGACGATCAGAGGCCTGACATTTTATATTGGGAAATGAGAAGAAGAAGGGTCCAACATCGGTCCTGCTGCTTAACTTGAAGCGTGGAATCAGCTTCTATTATAAATGCACTTTCTCTTTGACATCATCAATTTTTACTAATTTGATGATAAACACATCAGAAGAAAGAAGTGTTGCACTTAAATCTCTTCTTTTGCCAAATATAACCAAGATTGGAACAATTTTCAAGTCAGAATCGTGATGGACATAAAATACAGTACTGCTTTGCAGTTATTTTGCAACAATTTGTAGTAATTTTCAGAAACAAAATTTAGCTTTTAGGTTAGTCAATTAAGGAAACTTCTGCTGCCAAAGAAATTAATGTTTTTTTTAACTCAAAGATATTATCATTTCAACACCTCTGAAGGGCATGAGGAATTTTTTTTTTTAATTGAATGAGAGGTTAAGATGAACTAACCCCTTCTTAACCCGCTAAGCACTAGATGAGGGATAAAGTGAGTTAACACTTCGTAATTTACCAAAGACCATTATAAAGAGAGAATGTATTTATAATCCCCATCATTCCCAAACACTAAAACACTGATAATCCTTATCCTTGGCTAATGTATTAACTAATTCAAACCTTCTGATCTGGCATTGATTTATTATCTTAACCCGAGCCCTCACAAATTGGATTAATTGCAAGTCGATACCTTGAGGTATGGTGTAATTACACAAATAACCCTGATGTATGGTTACTAATTGTATTTACACATGTTATCCTGGGAGTTGCTTGTTGTCCGGTCTCCAGAGTCACCCATGCAATTATAATTACAATCTCAGAGTTATTCGTGTATTCCTTGGCTAATGTATTAACTAATTCAAACCTTCTGATCTAAAATTGATTTATTATCTTAACACGGGCCTTCACAAATTGGATTAATTGCAAGCCAATACCTTGAGACATGGTGCAATTACACAAATATCGCTGAGGTATAGTTAATGATTGTATTTACACAGGTTATCCTGGGAGTTAATTGTTGTCCCGTCTCCAGAGTCACCCATGCAATTATAATTACAATCTCAGAGTTATTCGTGTATTCCTTAGCTAATGTATTAACTAATTCAAACCTTCTAAACTGACATTGATTTATTATCTTAACACGAGCCTTCACAAATTGGATTAATTGCAAGCCAATACCTTGAGGTATGGTGTAATTACACAAATAACACTGAGATATGGTTGCTGATTGTATTTACATAGGTTATCCTGGGAGTTACTTGTTGTCTAGTCTCCAGAGTCACCAATGCAATACAATAACAACCTCTGAGTTATTTGTGTAGATATGCTGATTTCAAGATTATCTGTATCGGTATGTAACTAATCCTTACAAATTCAATTTTTCCGAGCGGTTTGTTTGTGGATCCTAAGATGGGCTTTGGGAATGTGGGCAGCGTACGTGGGCTTTGACACGTGGGCTTTGTGGATCATACATAGTGCGTGGAGACATTGAGAGGGGGTTATTTCTGAAAATGAGCTAACAGGCAGGGGGTCATGTAAAATTTATTAGGAATCACTAGGCCGAGCATCTTCCAGCAATCGATCGATCGATCGAGAGAGAGAGAGAGCGAGAGCGCAAACCCCGGTGCGATGTGGAGGAGGAGGAGAGCTCTCCTTCAACTATCGTCAACCCTAATCACATCATCGCCACCGTCATCGCGCTCGTCGTCGACGACAGCGGCGATCCCTCGCAGATTCGCGGCGCTCTGGGGCAACGGCGACTACGGCAGGCTAGGGCTCGGGAGCCTGGAGTCGAAGTGGACCCCGACGCCTTGCCCTTTCTTCAACGACCGCGATCCCCCTGTTTCCGTTGCTTGCGGTGGAGCCCACACCCTGTTCTTGACTGGTGAGGGGGTCTCGATTTTGATTGAAAGGTTCGGTTTTGATTTGAAAACTGACGTTTTTGCTGTCTGGTTTGATTTGTGTTTGCAGAGAGTGGGAGGGTTTATGCCGTTGGACTGAACGATTTTGGGCAGCTGGGGATCGCTTCTGCCAAAAGCCACACACTTGTACGGTTTCGCATTCAATTTCTTGTTTACATTGTTCTATTTTGTTGCTTTTCATTGGGTATATGGATGTTTTATGGATGAAAAACTAGCAAATTGGCCTCAATGTGGTGTTATTTATTTATTTATTTATTTATTTATTTATTTAATGATATAATGCTGGTATAAAATTTTGGATACGTGTTCAATCAAAATTCAACTAGTGATGCTCTGCTAACTAAATATGAAGCAAAAATGATTCTTCAATTGCTTCTCAGTGGAAGTTGTCAGTATAACCATTGATATCTGATACTGAAGTAACGTGATTGTTATTCTCTTGTTGCGGAGCTATTCTGGTTGTTTGCTTAAGATAAGCAACTTTTATTGTTATATTTTTGTTGTAAACTCAATAAATTCAAATATGAAGGTTCTTATTATCACTCTAAGTGCCTACATTTTGCCAGGAACCTGTTGAAGTTGTTGGGCTTCCCAATAAAGTGACGCAAATCTCGGCTGGTTACCATCATTCTTCTGCTGTCAGCGGTGAGATATTGAGGCATTCTCGTGAATTTCAATCAAGACTTCAGAACCATGCTACTGCATTACTACCTCTTTGTTGTAATTAGTTCTTACTTGATTGAAGTCTGAGCAACATAGCTTTTATTGTTATCTACTGTTGGAGTATAAATAAAAAAAGGCAATTCTAGGCTTGTTTGTAAGGATGTTATGCTATTTCCACTTGTTTCTTTTCATGCAGACACATTCCTTTGACTATGTTTCTGTAACCTGACACATCCTGTATGGACTCAAGAAGAAGATGTTTCAGACATACTTCATATCAAGTTGTTCTATTGTTGGAATAAATTGATGTTAGATGAGGGGATATCTAGGTTATCCAGACACTTCATCTAGGCTTCTGTATCTATGTCTGACGCTTCCCGTATATGTGGCCATGTCGGACACTCCTTGGACACTTCTTGAATTTATACATACATTTATTTAGACGTGTGCTCAATTATATACCACATGTTTTTTGCATAAAAAACTCTTGACACATTTCTTGAACATATATCGTACACCTCAGCTCAAACTTATGCAACTCGTTGTACATGGGATGTGTTCGTCTTAGCATATACCTAGGTCATAAGTATGAGTTTAAATGGTCGTTTGGGTATCTAGTTAAAAAACAAGCAGGTTTTCAATTTAAAATCTACTCAATAAAAAAAACATAAAAATGTCATAAGGATTTTAGTTCTCATAACACGTGAATGAAAAACAATATCGATTTCATATAGATTATTAATTTTAATATGTATATACATAGCCGTGTCCCCGTATCCGTGCAACATAGGGGGGTATCCTTTTCTATAGTTTATTGGAAGTGTTCCTTGGTTGCATGCCATGTAGCTTTTCTTGGCAAATACCTTGATGTACTTTCTGGATGTTAACATTAAGTTTGTATCACATCAAAAAAGTCTTAGTTGTGTCAGTCTTTCAGCGGCCGTCATATGAACTGATGGGAATTTGATACAGTAGTTTGTTGCAGTATATGAACGACTACAATGCCCTATGCTTTCCGTAAGCTCCCACCTCGCCCCAACTCTCCACTTGAACACAGAATGTTTGACTGACTTAGCAAACGTAGACAAAAGTCGGCCATAGGGATCCGTAGGAAAGGAGTCTTACTCAAGGAATCAAAGAAACGCTACAGCTTACTTGATCAAAAAGGCTCTGTTGAACTCTTTTTTGACTTGGTACTGTGCTTTAAGGCCTATTCCATATTGCTGGAAGTGTCTTGGATGATGATGATGATGCAGCAAATGTTGTAGCTCAAGATGTGGATTTTTAGTTTAGGAGGTTGGCGACATGTTTGCCTTGGTAAACACTGGAATTAATCTCTCAGATTCTCCAGATAGGATTATCATCTTTTCTTGTCCAGGGAGAGTGGGAAGGAGGAAGCCAGGAGAGAATATTAACCAGCTGGGAAGTTATTATTATTTTGTACCTAGATGGATTACAGCACAAGATTGAGTTATGAGAAGGGGAAGCTCGTTCCCAATATTATATATCTTTATATGATGCTTCAACTCACAAACATCTAATTTTGTGCGCTAGTTGACATGCTTCATACTTAAATATTAGGATTGCATTTCCATGGAGATGTCTTCATGAGTTGATGATGGAGCTTGATCTGAGTGTTTGATGCTGGCTGTTCAACATGTCAGAAATCTGGAACTTTGTCTGAGTCTTTATAACACTGGCCATTTGTCAGATATGAATGTATCTCAATTGAACAACTTCAAACTAGAACGCTGACAAGATTGGTGTCTTGCATTATGGTTTGAACTACATTATATCTGAATTATCCCGTAACTCAGCTTTGTGGTGTAGTTTCATGTGAATGATTGTCTGCACAAATTTCCATGGTGATGTATTCATTCGTTATCTTAAATGTTAGAATTTACAACCTTATTATTCTCAAAGTCATTCTTTTGATTGCTTATATGCTCTTTAGATGATGGGGAGCTCTTCGTTTGGGGAAATAACTCCTGTGGGCAGCTTGGTCTTGGAAAAAGTAATTCTCTTCTCACCTTGAATTAAGAATGAGATTTAGTGTTGATATTCTTTCTGTGATATCATTTGTTCGCTTCTCACTTTTATATGTATCTCACGTCATTTTTCCCAAAAGTAAAAGTTCTTTAATTGTTACTTTAGATACTTCAAACTTACTCTGGAATCATATTCATAAATTTTTTGGGCACTAAAAATGACAGTGTAGCTGCTATGTAACATCTGGTTACATCTCCGTTAACAATTAACATGAAAATGCTTATACCTGTGATGTGTACAACAAGAGTTTTCACTGTTATACAAGATGTTGTGATGTATTAAACTACTTGTAAAGAATATGGATGCCACTAAACCTACTACGGAGTTTCAGATAATGGTCATCGCTATACAATTCACTTTTACATTATTTCTAAATTATTTGGAAATTAATCGTAACCCATTCTGCCATGTCCTATGATACTTTCCATTTTTGTTTTCTAATCATTTCAAATATCCTGTTATGAAAGTTGTGGGGTTTGTGTTAACTGAATACACAAATATTTGTTCAATGTTGTATTTTAGGGGCAGAAAATGTGGTTTCCACCCCCACTAGGATCGAGTGCTTATCTGGTATTAACATTAAAATGGTGGCTCTGGGGGCAGAGCACTCAGTTGCTGTAACAGGTGATGGAAGAAATTCAGATACATTTCTTCGAAGTTTGGTAAATCTCTGTTGCCATGATTTTTTTATTGACTAACAGTTCCTCTTGGCATATTTTGGTTAGACGAAGGCAATGTTTTGAGTTGGGGAGCAGGCAGCTCTGGAAGGCTTGGTCATGGACATCAATCGAGCATTTTAGGGTTCTCATTGAGTTCAAGGTTGGTCTTCAAATGTTCTCAATTTCTTTGTTATTACCTTTTTTTTTGTTTACGTCTGTCAAGGTTTTCTCTTGGATGAAAATCTTGCATTTTTGGTACTTAACATATCTCCAACTTCTGTTACATCAAATAATAGTGTTGTATATTGTCTATGTGATGAAATCACAAAGTTACTGCACCATTCCTCATGTTTTTATCTCGAGCTTTTTCAGAGGTCCTGCACGCCCTCAAAGATGTATATTGGCATGCCCTTACCTCTTGTTTCCCTTTAAGATGTTGCATTTTTTTTCCAGAACCAAGTGAATGTCATATTTAAATGCATAGTACATGATTGTCTTCATGGTAACTGCCCAAAGGTTCTAGATTGAAAAGGAAGTAAAAGTTCTTCTTTGCAGTGTAAAGTATAAGCAAAGTTTACGAGGCTTAACTCATCATTAATATAAAATATCGTAGTAAAAGCATTACAGTGCTTAGCAGTGGCACAATATAATAACTGCAACTACTCATATCTATGTATTTGTTCATGTTCTAAATGATCTTGTTCAGAGGATGGCCAAACTTTCTTTAATTAATTAGTAAAAGTAACATTGTTTTTTATCATACAGAATGATACTTAAAGATCCATTTATGCAGTGAATATACTCCGAGGCTAATCAAGTATTTTGAAGGGGTTAAGGTACTTGTAGCTTGCTATTCTGCCTGTTGGTGGCCACGGTGATTACTGGGCTTTTCTGAATCAGACATTTTGTTTTGCTGATTGTTTTTATGTGTGCAGGTCAAGAGGGTTGGTGCAGGAATGTTACATTCAGCTTGCATCACTGGTAAATAACTTAACATGTTATTTGTCTGCTCCTCATATTCATATCAGTAATGTTTTATAGCCATTTCTCTTCTCGTTATTGTTGTTGCTGGCGTCCATCCAGAACAAGGCACTCTTTATGTATTTGGGGAAAGAACAAGTGCTAAACTGGTATACATGTCCATTCATATTATTGAAGGTTTTCGTCTGAAAATTTTCTTTATCAATATGATTGTTTTTACTAATGAAAATCCTTGGGGGAACTTAGGGCTTTGGAGGATCAAAAAGTATCTCAACACCATCAGCTCTCCAAGACCTTCCATATTCGGAAGAAGTTGCTTGCGGTGGTTATCACACTTGCGTTCTGACAAGTACAACCCTCAACCACATAACTTTCTTTTCTGATGTCGTCTATATTTCTGAATGTATGATTCATGTGGATGTTAAATTCAATCGGCAAGAGATAGCTGGTAACTGAACAACAGTGGGGTATCATTATTATGTCAAGAGGAATTCGCATATTCACTGCATGCTCACGAGGAGACACTTTGACCATCTTGCGGATAAATGTAAAATACAGTCTAAATCTGTACGCAACTCTTTGCGAAGATTGTTCTATAATTTCCATGGGCATATCATGCATGTCTTTTTGTAAACTGCATAGTTGATGGAAACCTCAGTTCTGCGACATCTAGGATGCTGGCTTGAAGTGCATGAATTAATAAATTATTGATCATGTAAGAAGTAAATAAGTGCATTCATTCAATTAAATCCAGTTATTATCTAGTGTTCTTGAAAGGTACAACAATATATATGAGTGTAATATTTCATAGAGCTTATAATGGGCATTGTTTCATGTATTCTGGTTGTACATGCTGTCTTTATATTTACAAGAGAAACTTAAGTTTTAATTAGTTTTTTTGAACTTCATGCTTCTGATATAATTCACTTTATGCTTGTCGTTCCTTTTATCATCTTTAAAATACTTTATACAGACTGAGAGTTTATATATGATTACTTTCAACAGGTGAAGGTAGCTTATGCACATGGGGTTCGAACGAGAACGGTTGTCTTGGTCTTGGGTATCTCCATGTTTTAATTTTATTTATGCAATCATCTTGGAGTTTTTCTTTCAATATATTGTTGACTCTTTTGTCATCATGCTCATGGACGTCCTTTTCCCCCCATGTCAGTGGCACAGATATGGTCCGATCTCCAGAATGTGTCGAGAGTTCTTTATTTAAATCCCCTATATCTGAGGTTTGAATTACTTTCATCTATTATCTTTTATCCGAATATATGTATGTTTCAGTGTTGAATTGTTTTTTTATGGTGTTATCGTAATTCACTTTTCAGACTGATCATTCTGCAGGTATCTTGTGGTTGGAAGCATACAGCTGCAATTTCTGGTAAAATCTTGTTCTTCAGCAACTTCAACGAGTTTCTTCCCTCATATTCCCTCATGAAGATGACTAACGTGGGTTCATGTCATGAATTATCTTAGGATTTCAATTGGGTTGAATTCTAGACAATGAAATCCTGTTTAATTTGCCTTGCAATTAGTCATCTAAACTTAAATACATATATCATTTCATATCTAGCTCCGACAAAACCTTTGAGGCACTGTTTGGAAATGGATTGAGAGGTTAAGGTTTCCTCTCCTTAATATGCCAGACGTGAAAATGATGCACATGGGTGAAGGGTAGTTACCTATCAACTATCAAGAGCCCTCCATTAGATCCTATATCAATTATAGCTCATCAAACTATTTCACTAGAATATAGCTCACTTAAAGCTTTCAGTATCTCACTGTTATATCTGGATTGAGCTTGGCATTGCCGAATGAGGTTTGATTAATTTCCAGCCCTATCTAGTACCAAGATCATTTGGTTATTTTGATAGAAGTAAATTGGATAACAGTAGAACTGCCCACCAGAAATCTATCCAGTCAAGGATTTTGTGAAAGGATCTTTGTGTCCTTTGCATATGATCTAATGCATCAACACAAAGTTCAGGGACTTGAAATTAAAATAGAGAGCACAATCCTTGCTATCATTTTATAAGTTTCATCCTAATCTATCATATTTTTACTGCTGTTCTCTGTATTTTGTTTATCATGTTTCTGTTCCAGTGATTCAGTCGCTATATATTTTCAATATGTGCTAGTAAGATGCATTAACCTTTATTCGCACAAACTTTGCTTCCGGAGTAATGATTTATTTTCTGTCCTCCATGTGAAATGTTCACCCTGCGATATTTAAACCCAGGCGGTAAAGTCTATACATGGGGCTGGGGCGGTGCTAATGGCACATTTTCTGTAGATGGCCATTCTTCTGGAGGGCAGCTGGTTAGTTTCAACCTGTCAGTTTTTCCTTTTCGGTTTAATGTAGAAATGTTTAATCGTGACATATGAATACAATCATAATGTTAAATCATGACGTATGAATACAGTCATACTGTTTAAAAGAAGTAACTGCTTGTGCTCTAAGGCTCCTATTTTCACCAAAAGGAAAAAAAAAAAAAGAGGGGCAGAGAGAGAGATACTGACTCCATTCCTATTTTATGCAAACATAATCCATTTATGCCCTCCTTGCTCTTTGGTCAAGGGAATTTCAATATAGCGACCACTAGTAAATGTAGGAATTGTAGAAGAATTGCGCCTACTATCTTGTTGATTTTTTTCATAAGCATAATGGTATCATGTTTACCCAAACAAAAGCTATTCTTTAGCGATGCTCCTAAGCAGAAAATCATTTACGTTTACAGTTCTTCACTATCTTGCATGCACGCCTAAGTTTTAAGACTTTTGCTTAGAAATGGCATATCCATATAGTTAATTTGGCATGCATTTCTTATTGTTAGGAATATAACCTGATTTTTTTTGGGTTAACTTGATCATGTCTAGAAAACATGGTCAAATCATAGGAGGGTATGCGTCCTCTAAGAACACATAAAACTGTGGAGTATTCTATTCAATCATTTTTGTAGGATAAAATGACACAAGGTAAGATTTGTTTGCATAATTAAAAGCTTGTTATGATTATTATGGGGAACTTCTTTACTTTTATTATGATGAAAAAAGAATATGACAAGATAATTAGTTTCAAGGATTTAAGTCCCTTAAGCACAATATTAGTATGTCTCATTATTTCTTGTAGAGATAAGTACGTTCCCATATGGAAAATTGTTTGAAATTTTCTGGTGTTGTAGCCATTATTTACCATGGCATTCAAATATTCATGGTTTTACCAGAGAGACTACCTATATAATTTCCGTAAAATCATGTTTGAGGCAAAAACTTCAGGATAAGACAAGTATTTTAGACCAAGCCATCTCAAGTTTTCATCCAATGCTATTAAGTGCAGATCACCGGAGGAGAGGAAATAGTTTGATATGCATATGATTCAGGAGTTTTAACTATATATTGGCATTTTGTTACTATGGGATGTGGGAATCTCTAGAAGGTTTTAGTTATTTTTTTCTTAAATCCATGTATTTTCCACTTACTGTGTTATACATCATTGTCCTCTTGTGAGCAAATTCTTAATATCACGCGTCTTCCTACAATTTGTTAGTTCTAATCTCCATGCATTTCTTTTATTTTAACTTTGTTTTTCTTATTTGCAGGGACATGGAAATGATGTCGACTATTTTCAACCAATGGTAGTTAACATTAATAGAAATGTGAAAGCATTACATATATCATGCGGGTTCAATCATACTGCTGGCATATTTGAGTATACAGAAGCTTGAAGAATTACTGCATATAGTAAATACTGATGTATATTTGGTTTCCCGTTCTTTAATTTCTCAAAATTTCATGTAATTGATTGTGTCATTATTGTATATCCCATCAGAGCTATACAAAAAAGGTAAAAAGAAAAAGATAAAAAAAGGACCGGCCTTTTGTAGCAGTGAACATTACGAGCTATGTAATTTATGTACTAGAATGATAATAAGGAATAAACGGTGTTGATGTTATGTAACTAGTCACAATAATAGAAATAAATCTGAGATGTGTTATGAATTCAATTATTGGTTTATGTGACCATTGTGTTTGTGGATACTTCAAATATGAAAACTACTTGAAACTTCTTGTTTGTTTTCCCCCCTTCACGATTGTCCATAAATATCTTTTTTTATTGCTGATAATCCAACCTGGAATTGAAAGGATCACGAGAACTATATCGGAACCTTTCAACCGTCCTAGTTCTGTAGCGGATTTGTCTATAAATATCTTTGAATGCAGGATTTGAAGCGTTGCATTTCCAGCACTAGGGTAGAGTCTACTGCTACAGCAGCATCACTTGTGGTTATAACGTAAAAGGTCCGTCATGAAAAATCATGTACTTTAATATGCATTATAATAAACACATGTTAATTTAGTTATTTTTTTGCGTGTATCATTTAAGACGTGGATCAAAGTCGAAACAGTCGATCACCAAAATTGATGACATATCATTTAGTTTGAAGATGAATATAACTAAGATAGTTTTACACTGAGTATGAAATCTGGTCACACACACACACATACATATATCTCAATTTTAATAATGCTCAATAACTATAAGTATTAAAGTTTGTGTGGTTCTAATGACTATTAGGTTTCCTTAAAATTATGTTTTTAGTTAAACACTAATTATCATGTTAGTTATCTTGTGAGGACTTTTGAGTTCCCATGAAATTATATTTTGGGTTGAGGACTTATTCTTAGTTTTGTTTTACATAATTACTATTCATCTAGAAAATATAGTTATGCTTATGCAATAATATGATGAAGAATACTATTTTAGAGCAAATAACTAAGATTATATTATGCAAAAGCCTCTTTATGCATGTAGAAAGACACAATTTTCGTCTTGACTAAGTTAAATATGAGAAATGTTTGACCAATAATTTTTCCATGTTCTTTGTTTAGAAAAATAGATGACTTGCTTATAGGTATATCATAGAACTGTGCCTAATGTTATACAAATTATGTACAATGTGCTAATGTAGTAGCTAACTATTTTAATTTAGACTCCCATGAAAGGAGAGAATGAGCACTAAAGAGTGACTTCTAGAAAAAAATATAGGATGATGGATAATCAAATTATTTGAAGAGATGAAGAGTCAATAGAAAAGTTTAATTACAAGATATTGAGGGTTAAATAAA
>JBAKGM010000326.1:42982416-42995370 GCA_037177215.1 Asparagus racemosus
TTTGGGGGGGTTTTTTTTTTTTTTTTTTTTTTTTTTTCTTTTCCTTTTTCCTTTTTCTTTTTTTTTTTTTTTTTGTGTGTGTGGGGGCGATATGGTAGGTGTTGTTAGGGCTTTAAGTTTGAAATAAATGAGCAAGTTATCTTTGAATCCAAAACTGCAGTACTAAAGCTTGGAACAAATTATGTATTCATTTCTTCGACGTTAACCCCTTTTTGCTAGCCATTGATCTTGAACAGAATCTCAAGAAAATGATACGGCGTCAACCTGTTTTAGATGAGATCCTATGAATTTTGGATAAAAAAAGATGTAGAAAAAACTAGTTATACATAATAAACGAAATTATTGTTCAAATGTAATTCAAAATTCAAGTATAAATCTATGTGGATTTGTTTATGCTTCATCTCTTTTATTAACATCACATAATATCACATTCAACTTTCAGAAACAATTTGTATCTAATTCCAAAGCATAAAAAAGTTTAGCACTATTCTTCAGAAAATATGGAGGAAATATTCAATATCAAGGATTATTGGCCGGACATGAAATAGGAGAGCAAAATGGGAAGTTGCCTTCTATTGTGCGGTTCTGATATGATGTGTAGTCTCTAGTAATATCACATTCTCAATCAACTTTAAGAAATAATTTATATGGAGAAAAATTTTAGTTTCTTTCCTTTTCTTCGGAAAATGTGGATTTAGAAAAAGGGCAAGCTCATGAAACACAAAAATTTTGTTGGGCAATGATCAAAATGAAGAAGAAAGGAGATGCAAGTGAAGAGAGTGAAATCACGAATACAAACGACTTTGAATTATACAAGTTTTGCAAAAAGCTAGATTAGAACTTAAAGTCTATTAGGCCAATTTTTGGCCTCAAAATGTTTCTTGATTATAGACCCCTGGTTCAAAACTAACCTGGTTTAGGTCAAAACCGATTGGCGATAGTTGCAAAACTTCCCCTAAACCTAAAAGAATCTCATAATAAACTAAAGGTTACAAAACTAATGCTTTTGTTTCTTAAACTTCAACAACATACAGATCATTGTCAATGGTAAAAATAATAATCAGATAGGAGGCAGATTATTACCCTACATATGGAAGCTCAAATTCCCACAATGATCAGGCTTGCTTGTTTATTATGCGTCAAGCGCAGAGTTACAGGTAGCAAGAGAGAAGCAAAACATTTCCCCAATACAAATATTGCATAAAGAATGGTTGAATCTATTAAATTTAACTTGCAAATATCTCCGTACAAATTTCCCAAACAAGGGAACCCTCACAAAGTAGCATCTACATCTAAAACACTAAATCAATGAATACAACTCTCCCACCTCGGTAAATAAATATCCCCCCACTCATCATCTCTTCTGTGTCATGATGGGCTGCAGCAATCCAATTGGATCATAAGGAAATTGAATATACACCGTAAGAAACTCCTCTTTTTTTTTAAAATTTCCGTCTCAGAAGAGATCGCTCCACAAAGCCCCATCTCCTTCGCCGCATCTTTCATGCACGTCCTTCATCCTCTCCACCGATTTGCAAATTCCGCTGCAGCTCCAATCAAACGAAGCTATGCACACATTCCCTGCTTGAGCTTTCCACTCGCAGTCTAGAGGGGGGAAAAAAAGAAGAACAGAAGTGGCACGAGATTAGGAACAAATACATATGCGAAGTTGAACACTACACATGAAACCAACAAAATTAACAATAGTTAACTGCACATAGACCTCGTAGTATTGTTTGGAACTATCCTTGTAGTTTCATTGTCACATATGGGACCCCGAGTTAAAACTCTTTTACCCTCAGATAGACTCAATAACTTGACCCAGAGGCAATATCTGCCAATTTTTTTTTACCAAGGGTAAAAGAGCAAACAAATTAACCTGGGGGGTCTATCTGCAAAAAATGAAACTACTTGGGTAGTAAGCTCAACATAGAGATACTACAGGGGGTCAATGTGCAATAAACCCACAAAAAGGTAAACATACCTGGTGGAGTTCCACAACACATATTGCGCTCATCGATATGTTCCACTTCAAGTCCAATAAACCAAGCACCAAGTGATACATCTTCATTAGCATACTTGTGCAATATTGGCCTAGAGAGAAAATTGATCGTCTCAGGGTTAGAATCAAATTATGCTACATTATGTGCATAGTAGAACCATTAAATTATTATATCTTACTGGTTTATTGAAATATATGTAGCTAGATCTTTTGATATAGCATAGATCTGTCCAGTTGCATGACGGAAGTACTTGCTTCCCTCTTCTCCAAATTTCCAGTATTCAGGTTCATGGTACTTCACATTCCTACAAAGCACACAAATAGCCTAAATCAAACGGAACAGGAATAAAATTTTAAGACAAATAGCTTCGAGGAGAGGGCAAGAAGGTAATTTACTTGTTAGAAAGAACTGGACCAGATTTCATACAACCAATATAGACTCTCGGCTTTGATCTGTGACGAGCAAGAGTTGCAGCTAGCATACCTGTTATAATAATGTTGGAGATATAAGCAAAGATCCTATTAACTTTTTGCCCCTGAAAACAAAAATAAAGCTCTATGCAAGAAAACTAAAACACATACAGCTTATTGAACACTTAATTAATACTACTATGTTTGACATGGGACACAAAGCAAACTATTAGTTACACACAAGAAAACCAAGATTGCTAGTCCTAATTAGGAAAGTAAGGGAACAAATTTTTAGGCTTTAAATAAACTTTAAACTTTGAAAAGTGTAAATAACATTCACATTCACATGTCACTTTCTTCACATTACGAGAAGACATAGGGTACGTAAATAACATCATAGCCTTCTGTGAATTGGAAAGTATTATCTCTTTTAGGACCAAAAATTGATCCAAAAACTTACCTAAATTTACATGAACATCATCATCCACCTTGACGTAAAATTCAGCATCCCACTTGGCAACTGCGGTAGAAAAGAATATCTTTGTTTTGGCAGATAGTTCATGATAGCCTTCAACATGTTCCTGAATATCATAAAGTTGCGTCAGAGAGATATTTAGATGTTTTAATAAAACTCTAAGAGTAAAAACTGATAACAAAATGGAGAAATTAAATTACTTACCAGCCTAAGGAAGTCCTTGTGCTGAGACTCCTCCGCATCAATTGCTCTATCTAGAATGCTGTTCGAAGTAGCACTGGGGAAGAAAAAAGTCCCCAGGGTGGGGGGGGGGGGGGTGAAATCCTTTTCGTATTACGCTTTTTATGCCGATTATGATTAGTAACTTCGAAAGATTTCTCTTCACGATATTTACAGACAATTCCTTTGCCATTGAACAATTCGATAGATCAAAGGGAGAAAGCATATATCACAAGAAAAACTAAAGTGTACAACCAAGTGAGCTGAGACCCAGGCATTTACTAGTTCAATTTTTCTTATCCTCAGTGGCAAGGAAAATTTCAACTTATTTATGACAAACTTACCAAGACTTACACAATGACTAAAGCAAGACATGATGAGCTAAAAACTTATTGAGACTGTTCAAATTTTCTTATCCTCAGTGGCAAGGAAAATTTCTACCTATTATGGCAAACTTATTACGACTTACACAATGACTAAAGCAAGACATGATGAACTAAAAACTGTGAGAATCTCTATCTGCTGTCTGAAAGCTAGAAAACATAAAGTAGAGATGCTCCAAAAGAATATAATTAGAGTTGCGTCTAATGGATCACATGGCATTAGTTATTTATTGAAGTTCCAAGTTCAATGGTTCTATTAAAAACCTTTCCTTTCTTTAAAGCTTGACTTTTTAAAATTAAGCAGAATGTTGGTTGGTGGCTTAAGAGCTTTGGAAGAAGTTGGATACAATTTATTAAAGACGCAATGCACCATGTGCCAGTGCCATGATCCTTATTCTCATGCACATGGCTAAGTTTTTCATCTAGCTGTCATCTTTAGTATCTCATAGACAAAAAATCCAGTAATATCTGCTCAAACTGTGAATTGTTAGTATGGAATCTAAGTATTCTTTAAACCTAATAATTAGCCATGAAGGAATTTCTTGAACAGAGTATATTTCTCATTTTAACGACAACAGATATAGGGTATTTATAGATATACACTCTTTTAACAGGAAAAAAGAAGTACCTGTGACCAATCATGAATCGGATGACAATCCCCTTCTCCTTCTCTAGTTTTTGGAGCTTCTCATCTAATCAGACAAAAAAAAAAGATTAAGACATAACTTCCATAATTTAAGCAAGAAACAGGAGACAATAGATAGGGAAAGTTTTATTGACTAGATAAAAAGAGCAACAAAAAAGGCCAAACACATTCTGAATATTTCAAAATGAGATCATTTATATATCTTAAACTGAAGCCTCTGCATATGGAATGTCTAGGTTTAGCCTGAGCTATCGTTACACCATATTGCAGGATAAAGGTACATATATCTAACTACAGCCAAAGTGAGAACTACACATCAGTAGTTTGCCAACCTCAAAGTGTGATAAAATATAAAAGCTAACACATGCACAAAATTCCCCTTTCTACTTTACACTTTCAGTTAGAAAAACTAATCACAAGAACACTATTGACCAATAAACTACAAAGGAAACATGCTAAAATGCTAACAGCTGAAAACCATAATGTAATTCATCAAAACCCTTCAAGCATTTTCACAGCCAACATTCTAATTTCAATAGAAATACCAGTTGCGAAGATATAGTTAGAATTAAAACCTTGAGGCATCCAAGTCGCTCTAACTGAGTCTCGTCTTTTCCTGCTACTGAATGCAGTATTTATTCCAATAACAACAAAAGCCTTCTTTCTATTTTTTCCGGGTATTGGAGGGGAGCCATCCAAGCCCGTCAGCTCTTGAGCACTTCTTGCAGCTGCAATTTCCATTTGAAGTGTAGATATCGTCTTATCCAAAGACCTGAAGGTAATCAAATTAACAAAATGAAGCTAGAAATCCAAAGATAAGTATGGTTTCATGGGGTTCTTTACGTACTGTATGGCTTCATGAGTCTTGGTCACCTCATCCATTACATTTGATTCTTTCTCCTGGCCATGTTTCTGATAACCGATATGAAATTAGAGTTGGAGAGAAGAATATGGTGTAGATAAATAGAGTTAAGCAAATGAATGAAGAAATTAATGCCAAGCAACCTTTTTGGTTGTGCAATCCTCTGAGATGAGTTTAAGCTCTTGGTCTTGTCGCCGCCTAGAAATTATTTGTGCACTAGATTCAGGGGCAGTCCAGAATCTACCAATCAAAACAACCCAAAAAGTATACATAAGATACCAAAAAAGTGAATTATGCAAAGGGTATTACTGTATAATACTATAGATACCAATTAAGTATATATAGTCCCTTGACAAACCCTGAAACCAACATTTTTCTCACTTGCAAGTGAATTATGCAATGCTGATCTTAATATCAATTACGAGCTAGAGATAATATAGTTATCAGGGAAAGCAATCTTCTGATAAACAATTTCAAGGACTCATTTGCCGAAATTGGATCTTCTGACGAATTACGCTAAGAGTAGACAGAAATAATTAAAACCCCTCCCCCACAACAAAAATTCCATCTTTCCCTGAACCAGACCTCAATTTCCTTCAAATACGACTAATTGCAAGAAATAAGAAACGCCCATGAAACAAAATTGGATTTTTCGGCGAACCCAGATCTCAAATTTTCAATTGATCATAAAAACACCTACCTATTTGTAAACAGCAACCCAAGGCCGAAGCTTGAGACGCAGAGCAACAGTATCCATTTCGCCGAGATTCTTCTATCACTACTGCCGCTTCGACCCCTAATCATCTCTCTCTCTCTCTCTCTAGAAAAGTTTTTTGTTCGGCTTTTGTAGAGGAGAGAGAAAATGGCAGCAATCAGCCAACAAAAGAGCTGAAAGAGACGACCTCGACGTCAAATAACGTCCTCTACGTTACGCCGGCAGAACAGCGTACCGTTTTGGTCGGGAATGTTCTCAACTCTCTCTCTCTCTCTCTCTCCCCCCAATTCAGGAGATTTAAGAGAGAGAGTTCCCGTCGACGTTTTATAGACGCCGATGAGGGAAAGCGTTTTTTTTTTTTTTTTTTTTTTTTGGGACTCTGTTTTACCTGACTCAAATCTGACCATTAAGATGGTTTCATTGTAATTATCACTTTCTACTAATTAGATGATAAAAAATTATTTAACTTAATTTATTATTACTCATAATGCTATCATAAAGCTAAAACATGAATCATTTTTCTTGCCAAAAAGATTATGCAAAGCTTCATGACTAAGGATAAAAATAGACATTATACGTGTAAACATCCAGGAGTGAGACTCTAGTACAAGTTTTCTTCTCTATAATGTAACTCCTCACGAATTATGAGATGAATTTTAATAGTTTTATAATTCATCATTCTTATTAAATACACAGTTTTATTCTAACATTTGATTCAAGTTAAATATCAATATTTATTAGCACTGAATTAAATTGTCAACATAATAGAATTTATTGAAAGATGTTATGAAAAGTTCATTTTCTATGCATATGTAATGCAATTTATTTATTATTTACTCCTAAGGATTAATTTGTAAATTTGTTATTTTCCAATTTTTGAAGTATTGGTGTATGGTAAACAAATAATATAAACCCAATTCATTGCAAGTTCACAATCACATATATTTAATGATATGTTTTCGCATATGCATACATAAGATTAACGTCTAGTATACAAAAAGGGTTTAGTTACCCCTCTCTCATTATAATAGGATGTGTAGAGTTTTAAATCTCTTCATATCATCATTTATCCAATAATATATACTGACAGCGATAATGTCTAAGTTAACAAGTAATTTTTCCAGTACATATCCGTAGGCACTCATTAGAGAATGAGAGAAACAGAGAAATACGAATTGCAACTAAGCTCCTCCTAACAATACCCTCATCTTCCGCATCGTTTTATAAAATAAGATGTGTAATTTTTGTCCTAGTGGGTCACATGATAACAGTCACATTCGTGAGTCTAAAGTTTGAATGATTACATTAGATTTCATGTATTTTATAAAGTAGGATGTTTTAGAAATTGGGAGGACGTTGGTTGGTGGGTTAAAGAGTTTCGGAAGAAAGCAAAATAGTCTCGTCATGCTTGGTTGTATTACAGCGTTGCCTTGGGCATGATTAGTTGCTCCGAGTAGTATTAACCTTCTCGTTTTACATAAATAAATAAAAATAATTCTTGAAATATTGGTCCATATTAATACAAATATTCTACATTTTTGGTGTTCATTTAGTGTGACTTAATCCATTCCTTACCTTAGAAAAAAGTAGATTCGTCGAAAATTACTGGTATATCGTCCCTATAAATTACCTAATTCATCCTTTAAAGAAAAAAAATTTGGGTTCTAGAAGGAAGAATTGGACAAGTCTACCGGCTGATCATTTTCAAAGTCTAAAATATTGTTCTAGATCTATGAAAACAATTAAGCACTCATAAAAAAGCAAGAAAATGTTGGAAACTTCTGAGGAGTTTCTTTTTTATGAACTTTTCTATTTGTTTCATAGTGAAAGGGAGAGGAGATGAATTGTTGTGACTTAGTGAGAGAAATATTGGTTGTTTTCAAAGAAATAAGACAACCAGCCTTTTAACAAGACAAATAAAATGACAAATTGTTTGGAAATTCCAATGCAACTGTCGATTCTTTGATTGCCTGTTGAAATAAGAAGCTGTTTGCCCATAACTTTTTAATTAATTGCGATGCTTACAAAGTTTCCATGTCATGTATAGGTAATGAGTATGAGATCAATTGAAGCATAGGCCAAGGTCTAAGATTTCCACCTAAGATTTTGTGCAAACTTTACTTGCTATGATTATGGGCAAAAGTTTCTTTATCTTGCTTTGGCCTAAAGTAAATGTCTTGTACTGAAAAGCATATGCTTTATGAAACATATTATTCACTGTTTGTGGTCATTCTGCTTCAGCTTAGATTCTGAAAGATACTAGACTGAGAGAGCATGAACCTGGAATCTATCTTCTATCTTCAAATAAAACTTTCATCAAAGATGGCTGAGATCACATGAGAAGAAATTGCCAGATGCACCATCGAATCATCATTTCTTTAGGAGAAAAACAGCAAAATTTGTTTGAAGCTGATATATTTTGTACTTACTACTTATTGTTTGGTCTATTGTGCAAATAATAAGCAAATCCCTTTCCTACAAGCATTCATATGATGCTACCCTGTGAACGAACAGCAAAAACAAGTCAATTATGAGGCTGCACTATAAAAGATTTGATAGAATCTGCTGAAGGGAAATCAAGGGCAAATGGTATACAAGTTCATGTGAGCTGTTCATGAGTTCTAAATTTTCTTTAATACAACATAAAAAAATTCGCTTGCATCATCTACGCTCTTAGTCAAATATGAAACTTGGAACTAAGATTTCAAAATCCTATTCCATTTTCCTACCACAACCAAAACAATAGGAAGCAAATTCCTCTTACCTCCTCCTCCCTTCCCACATTTACACCCAAAGAAACCAAAACAGAAAGAGCATACCAAGTTGATAAGGTAGTGACAAAGCCATACTAAAAAAGATCGTCAAGCATGCCCTCATCAAACAATACATCCAATTATACTCTGCAAGGAGAAATAAATGCATCGTCAGAAGCACATATGTAAAGAGAGAGAAAGCTTCCATAAAGTATATTCTTGGGACTCACCATCGTATTTCAAAGCCTTTGAACCTCGATAAAAATAGCAGAGGGACCTCTGCATTCCACAATCACAAATATAGCGGCAAATATGCAACATTCTGCTATGAGTACGCGCTATTCTCCGAACGAGGAACCAAGAGAAAGACTAGAAATATATTGAAAATCATAAAGAAAAAAAAGCGACCAAATAGTTATATAAGACAGAAAGGTAAACATCCAAGGCTCCTTAATGCTCAGCAGCACACATCTGAGAAAATACAGAAACTCTAGGATTCAGGTTAATTACTAAGTATTCACAGAAGGCATGGTAAGAATGTACAAGTAACTAAGAGAAGCCTATATCTTTTTGTATAATGTTACAAGATCCAAATTTACCTTTTCAACCCTCAGCAGGGCAGCCGAGAAGATTCAGAACCAAACATGCCCTCCATCATATATCAATTAAATCTAACTCACCCTCTGTACAATTGCTCTCACATATATATAAAGATGATACCAAAACTTTGCGAACAACGATTGAATTATCAGCATCAAAGATTACATTGCCAAACCCAATTCAATCCCCTTATCCCTTTGCTCATCTTCCCTGGTGAACTATATACAGGTGAGCATTTGTCTTTATAACTTATGAAATAGGGACAACAACCTCGATCTCCATGGCTCCATCCACCACTAAGAAAAAATACACCAGCATGTATATTTTCCTCGATTCTACCCACCAGGCTCTTCAGGTTCATGAGACTCTGGATCATCGACTACTGGTTTCTCTTTAGACAGACAACCAACTGGAACATAGACAAAACCTTTAGGAAGTCGTTGGTTCTGCATTGATGCTTGGAGTGAGGTCATCACTATCTCTTTGTGAAAAGTTTCTGCTTGCTGCAAAAGCAGCAAAGAAAAATAATAATGAATAAATAAAATATAAATAAAGAATAAGCCGAGCTATTGTCACGAATGACTTGGCAAATGGATAAATTTGCTAAATTAAATACTTGTATTCTTCTATGCACAAGAATTACCCTTCATAAACTATTATTAATTAATAATGAATCGAATAAGGAGAAAAGTAATAACAAAGAACTCCAGTATAAATTTCATTCTTTGCCATTCCTTTTCTCCTTATATATCTGATTCTTCAATAACAACAAGCATATGATCAATTATCGATATCCCAAGTCTAAGTGATAAAACTTATGAAATAATCCTGAAATCTAAATATATTTTGATAGCATCATGACTGATTTTATGTGCAAAGAATAACCAGAGAAAAACATTTGGCTACAAGAAATATGCTCAAGATCCCAGATGTCATTGAAAGCATGTAAATCCCAGATCTCACTGAAACAATGTTATGATGGGTGGTGCTATTTCTGTCTACATTATAATGCTTTGTAAATAAAACAAGAAAATCATGCTACCTTCTTTGCCTTGAATCTCTTTTCTCCATCATCTGTTGAGTTCCGAAAAGAAACCGATTGTGTTCTATGTGGAAGTTGCTTGCCAGAATATGATGTCCTATCAGGGGCCTTCCGCTTAAATGATGGCCGAGATGTGGAGCTCTCATCAGTCTTCCTGTCCACATCCAATGAACGCTTAATGCGTTTTCCAGAAATTGTACTGTCAACAGTAACATCCTCAGACCTTTGGATTATTCCACTGTATGATCTGTTGTCAATGGAAGTGGTTGCTGACTCTGAGCTAACTCCAGGGGGGCACAAGGAGCTCCTCATCAGTGCAGAATAAGCAACATAATCCCTTCTTGAAGCGAGTATGTCATGGGAACAGAGAACCAACTCTCTCTGGTTAAAAAAAACAGGTCAGAACACATGTATTCATACTTTAAACCAGATTCACAAATATCTGTATAGGTGACTACAGGAGCTGTTCATCTTTCTAATGCCCTTGGACTGAAACTTACAGTGGAAATCAAGAATATTGCTACAAGTTCAAAGAGAAAGAGGAGCTCATTTATTTTGATAGGGAGAGATTAACACCATCAATCTGATACATTTGACGGTAAAGGAAATATAGTTTGTCAGGGAGGTTCGATGCCAAAGGTAAGGATACAGGAAGATTGTGGAAGATTGAAAACCACCAGAAAATCTAATGCCAGCATCTTCATTCTGGCTAACTAACGGGGGAATCTATTGCTCAAAACGGAGTTACATGATTATCCAGAGATAATAATAAACAAAACATTTCGCTTTCTAAGAAAAGGTTCTAGAATAAACAAATAGTGTTAAGGAAAATATTTTGTAGATAAAAAATCCTACAAAAATGAAACGGATTGCATATAACAAATTCAACCATAAAATTTGACTACCTGAACTACTTGAACAAACCTACCTTTATTTTTTCCCTTTTGACGATTCGCTCACAAAGTATACGCACTTTCTCTAGTTCAAACTGCAGAAAAAAAAAATGTAAGATAGGCAACTCCTGCATTTCTGTTACTCAAAACAAATATGAGATTCTCAAACAAGAAGGAAATTGAGAACTGTCTCCCGTAAATTTTGCCAACAAGAAAGAAATTGATTATTCTCTTTCATTGTATAAGTATTTTGCAATGTATTTACACATACCCGAATTTGTTTAATACCCTTCAGCTCCTCAGCTCCATGTTGAGTATCAGCCTGTGGATTTTCAAGGAAAGAATAAGCCCAAATGAACAGTGTACATTATATGAATTCTATTAACCTCAAATAAAATTACACTTCATTCAACAATATGAGAATATCTCCATGAAAATAGAAACTCATGTTTACTTGATTGAAGGATATCCTTTGTAGTCTGGTAGAGTTTAAACAAAAGATGAAAGAGAAATGTGACATCAAAGAATATTTGACCTTCTGTCTCTGCTCGACACTATGCTTTTCACAATAGGCCTTGTGGTGAAGCCTGCCACCAACAGCCTTCACATTCATGTAGAAGCCAGCAGCTCTAGCACAAGAAGGGTGGAAAGTGACTTGACAGTGTCCGTAGCTGCACTGAAAGAAAAGAAAAAAAAACAGTGAATG
This sequence comes from Asparagus racemosus, assembly GCA_037177215.1. Taxonomy (NCBI): domain Eukaryota; kingdom Viridiplantae; phylum Streptophyta; class Magnoliopsida; order Asparagales; family Asparagaceae; genus Asparagus; species Asparagus racemosus. The sequence continues at coordinate 42,994,124 of JBAKGM010000326.1, forward strand.
CAGAATGAAAGATGTTCAGTCAATTTGCACTTGCTTCATGTTGTCGCAAGGAGAGACATAATACAACAGTCAACAGATCAAACCTTCGAGCAAATTCCAAATTTCTGCTGGCAGATACAGCAGGTAAGCACGTCTGTTGCTTTGGAAATGACATCCTGAACCACATGTTAAAACGATGAGTCAATCGTAAGCAGAATATACTACAACAAACAGATAATCTAAAACACATGGCGTTGAGCGAGTACAGTACCATTCCATCTACAAGATTTTGCTGTCCCCTCCTGAAAGTTGATTCCAACATCCACTGGAAATAGAAGAGTTGTATTAACTTCATGCAGACAAAAAACAACAAAAATTACAAAGGATGGATGTATTTTGATACCTCAGCACAGAAGGCATGAACCCATTGCCCATTCGTTGCCTTACGGAAAGCACCATAACCACCACCGCACAAACCACACTCAATTACCAAACACGACCTATCTCTATTTTCAACTGTTTGATTTCTGGGGCTTCCAGACTGTGGCATCTCTTCACACAACTCACATTTCCAGGGGCCAACTGGATCTTTAAACTTACGATAACAGTCCAAGTGAACTGCAACCTGCCAACAAGCTCCGTCAATAATAGTTTCAGATGACAAATAACAAAAAGACATGTACACATTCACAAACCTTGCAGCTGGAACACACGAAGATCCGGTTCAACAATGTTTCAGGTCGTCTACAGATGTCACAAGACAGTGCATTGTCCTTTGGAAATTCTGGAGATTGGAGACCGCCAGAATGTTTATCTGGTGAAACTTTAACGATACCAGACCTTGTGGCCTCCTTCAATCGTGACCGCGGAAGAGGCTGTCCAGACCTCCCAGGCAGACCACTAACATTCTGAGGACTCTGCATATAGTGCAAAGAATAAATATATAGACTTTATCAGCTCATGCGAAAAGAGGTAACATGTGTTGCCTTACATCAAAGCAAACAATGAAACAAACCACATGCACGCACACATATCCAAGTATCTAACCACAAACTGCTCCCACCCACCCACGCCCCCCCCCCCAAAAAAAAACAACTAAAACAAAAAAGCACCCATTACACACACAAACAAACCAACCCCAAACACCCTGGGCACTCACCCACCCAAAAAGAAGTCGCATCACTTTTTATTCAATTTCATCCCAAACAAAGGTCCCATCACCGTTTCTTCACGTTCCTTGCATTCTATATATATATATATATATATAT
>JBAKGM010000326.1:42999657-43012368 GCA_037177215.1 Asparagus racemosus
TATGTATGTATATATAAACATATACATGTATGTATATACAGATGTATATGTATATATAAACATATACATGTATATATATACATATGCATATGTATGTATATATACACATATACATACATATGTATATGTATCCATATCAATATACATACACATATGTATGTATATGTGTATATATACACACAGATGTATATGTGTATATATATACATACATATGTATGTATGTATGTACCTATGTATACATATACATGTATGCATATATATACATGTATATATATAGATATATATGTACACACATATATACATATATACATGTATATACATACATACATATATATGTGTGTGTGTATGTGTGTGTGTGTGTATAGTGTGTATATATACATATATACATATGTATGTATACACAGAGAAAAGGATAATGAAACCAAAACAGTTGCAACTTAAATAACAAGAAAAAGAGCCACAAATGACAATAACTATTAGTTTAACCAATAAAAATCTGACCGCAACAATTAATTGGCATTTGAACTTACCAAGATTCAGAACTATGCTCAGGTATGATGGTAATGGGCTATTGACTGAAAATCTACTATGGTAATGAGTTGGACTAGGAGCATATGACCTTATTCTTGCACTAATTATCAAAGGTATTATAAGCACTTAAAAACAGAAGCAGCTGCCACGTTCGGTATAGTTTTATGTATTAATGTGACATGGGGTGGCAATAAGATTTTAGTTGATTATCGATGTCAAGCTTTAACTACGGGGCAAGGTGGACAAGGAGAAGGCAAGACCAATCAAATTAAATTTACATGCAAGTATTAAGATAACCACCACCATTATCACCAACAATTCAAAAGACATACCAGATTAGTTACATAAAAGGAGTCTATTTGTAGTTAAGGTTAATCGGGAATAGTGTGTTGGCTATCACAACAAGCTCATGTTGCTACTGGACTAAAGTCCTCAAGGCTGAAGGTTAAACTGCAATTAACTCTGCATAAGGTGCTTACTGGAAAAAATATTTTTCTATATCTTTTCGTTCTTTTACTCTTGACAAGGAATTGATCCATTAAGGATTTTCCTAGATGACTTGGAAAAGAAACCTCCAATCTCAATAACAAGATGGTGGTGGTGGCGGCAAAAATGATAAAAGGAAAAGAAGGGAAGTAAGAGAAAACAGATCCGTCAAATAAAAACACGGTAAAATTGCACATCAAAGAGTTTATCCAATATTCATCAACAGTTAAGGTGCAGGAGTTGTGCACTATTAGAAGTCGAGGAAGATAATCTTATGTCCCATTAAGAGTTTATCCAATATCCACTCAATCCATTCAAAGATTACTAATTGCTGAAAAGGGAAATGTAAATTAGAAAACTATAAGAAAGGAAATGAATTAGAAAAACAAATTAGAAAACTTTAAGTCAAAATTCTAAAGGAAAGAATATAAAGCCAACAAAATGTGCAACATATCTAATGATACCATCCCCAGACAGCTATTTACAGTGAGACATATCAAGCAAGATTATAGAATGACTGTTAGGTTGTATAATTATAACTATAATTGCCAAACACGTCCACACACAAACACACATAGCCATTGGAGATATAAAATACAGGGAATAAAGGAAAAAGTGCATTACCGTTTTTAGTCGATCCTGATCTTTACATTGACTTTGATCAACAATTGGAGATATATTGCCTGCAGTATCTTTTCCACCATCATTCGTGTGAACAACCGGATCTTGACCAATCTCATCTAATAGTTCTTTGTTAGAATCTGGGTGAATTTTTTCTTCAGATGCAACTACCACCTTGTCTTTCTTTAATACCCCATTGCTGTTCTTTGCTCTTTTATGTGATGACACAGACTTAACAGAGTGAGCATCAGCATTCTCAGGACCTGGAACTTTGATATTGTCTGATATATCTAAACCTGATGCATTGGCAACCTTTGGGCAATCAACTCTTGCAACTAAACTACCTGACGATATTGCGGAGCCATTCCGAAATTTCAGATGTCTCATACCAGCAGGCACGTATGCATTCCCTTGAAACCATTTGGCAATTTTTGATCTCAAATCAGAAGGGAAGGATGACATTTCGCCCTGCCAATGAAACTTAGATAAGTTAAAACAGAAATATGAATTTTAAGTGAGAAAAGAACAGATAAAAGTTGGGAATACCATGAGAGCCGTTTCCAAGGAGTCAGAAGAGATGCCTATTGCCGATGCAACGTCACCAACAACATATTCACCTTGAGCAATTAGCTAAATAATGAAGAAAGTTTTAAATATAAGTCTACAAGTTTATGAAACAGCTCAATATACGTTTGCAAAAGAAATAAAGCCCTAATCACCTTTTTAACAAATGGGATAAGAGTTGGACTATCTGACAAACTGTTATCAGTCTCATTAACTTCAAAATCTATGTTCTGGCTTGACTGCATATCACCATTTTCTGGGCTCAGGTTCATAGACAAACCATCTTGTTCAGTGGTTGCCTCATTCTTAACGACTTCATTAGAAACGGAACTTGCCACTTCAGCTTGTGTCACGTTTTCCTCTTTAACCTTGCAACTGAGTCTTAACTTAAGTAGCTTGTTGGGGAGCACAGTTGCAGGTGGAGGCTTTGCACCCAAAAAATCATCCCCAGCGGTCCGGGTAATGTTTCTAGTGCGCAGGACACTGTCAACATCCTGAGAAGTTGAGTGCTTTGAACAAAAAGCCCGCAACTCAACCTACACAGTTTGTCAAGACAATCATGTATCAGCACTTTTACCTAGAAATAAACTAAAAAATGGACCAAATATTTACAGGTGAAAACCAAAAAACCATGAATACTAACATTGTCACATCCAAACTTCCCCCAAATCTCCATTTGATGTCTTGCCTCTCTTGCACAATTAGGATGAAAAGCTGTCCTGCATGTTCCTGAAGCATAACCCAGAAACATGTGATTTCACCTAACAGATATATAAGGATTAAAGAGGGGAAACTATTCAATAACTTGAAGAAGAAAGGTATCTACAACCTAGAACCATCAAAATCTGCAGCACATATGTTTATATTTCATGCAGTAAAAAACAAATACAAGAACACCAAAAGTTATAACTTGAATGCAGCAATACATGAAGATACATACAAAAACATATATAAGACTTACATATGTATATAAGACCTACGTATGTAGAGTTTTATAGTTTCCTAGAACAAACTAATTATTGGTTTGTCTATCAAACAACAATGTGGTCGACCTCTAAGGGTGATCCATGATGTGAATTTTGATCTACACATCATGAAATTTGTGAAAAAATTTGTGTTTTTCAGGATCTCTAATAGTTCGCTGAATGGTACCAAATGAATGCCATTTTAATACAGAAGAAAGAGGTCATTTGACAAAAGGATAAAAATCTTCGTACTTCATAGTTTTTTATTCACAAGTGTCTAATGACATACATCAAGATGAACAACGTGGATCATCTACGTAGCAGCCTACCTTGTCATTTCATATGAAAACAAACTTTTAGTTTGTTCCCGGAAAAAAATAGATCTATGTTGGCACTGATACACACGCATATACTATTTATATATATAGATGCCTACATATAGTGCATTGTTAAGATGAAACAAAAAATAAGATACTAGCACTCAACAGAAGGGGATACAGATAACACAAAAATGCTGCATCGAGTTGTTGCACTTAAGTTGTAAGTGGAAAGGAACAAAACTTAATCTCATAGCACTGTACAATTAAAAATATCCATCTCACTGTCACAGTTAAAAGCCATAATGAACCAAAAAAAGCATCATTACATAAGTCATAAGCCCTCTTTATATACAGTATCCACAGGAGCAATGAAAAATGTGAAGCATAATGTCCCATCTGGAAAGTCAATATGCCAGTTGAAAAGTAAAAATCTAGCCGTAAATGACATCCATACAAATGGATAGATTTCACATGCTATCCACATGCAGGAAAAAGCAGGTAACTTTCAACAGATTGTAGCCACAAAGCCAGAGGTATAACGCATTTTTGGCAGCAAATTTTAACAAAATTGTTTGCTGTAACATCTCAAGATGAACGTACTTGCATTTCCTTGATAATGACAATGTCCTCTCGTGACAAGACACTATCACGCTGTCACTCACAAACTAGGATATTTTGATCCAGTAGAAATTCTTTTTTAAATATTTAATGGCCAAAAACTCAACAGTCACATGATTTTATGCTAAAAATGAAGTAGAAAACTGAAGAGCAAACATGTCACGGGAGTTCATGAACGGAACATTGATTCATGAAAGTCATCCAAACTCTAGGCAATGTGCTTAAAGTTGAAAACAGAAATATGACAACCTGAAGATTGGGGTGAAGATTTTCTTCAAGCTTGTTGGTAGAGCATAAAAATCACAATGACAGACTTGGTTTTAAGCATCAAGCACTAAAACAATGCCTGGTACATAAAAGGGATTTGACCTTGAACTTGAGGATTATATCTTACAAAAGAAAGTATAAAAACATTGTAGCAACAAAATCAGAGGTATAACGCATTGGTGGCAGTTAAATTTTAACAAAAATTTGTGTGTAGTAACACATCAAGATGAACGTACTTGCACTTCCTTGATGATGACAATGTCCTCTCGTAACAAGACACTACCACGCAGTCACTTACAAACTAGGATATTTCTTCAAGTTTTTTGGTAGAGCATAAAAATCACAATGACGGACTTGGTTTTAAACATCAAGCATTAAAACAACGCCTTGTACATAAAAAGGATTTGACCTTGAACTTAATGATTATATCTTACAAAAGAAGTATAAAAAAACCGTGACACCCCCCTCCCCCCCCCCAAAAAAAAAAAAAAAAAAAGCAAGCTCATTAAGAGACAACAATGGACCTCTAGTCTTTCTAATGGTACGGCAAAAGGAGAGCAGTCAACAGAAACTTACCGGAGCTACACCGGACACACACACCATGTTTCACCTTGCACACGTTACAAACCATCTTTGTCTTCATCTCCGTAACATCCACAATATTCACAACTGACTCCATCGTCTTAGTATCCTCCACATAGACATGAGGTGTCCATAGACTGCAGAACAAGTGTGCAAACTTCTTTTCCCCTTCATTATTAAGATCCCCGCCAACTGGTTTCAGAGCACCACCTTCCTTCGGGCAGAGAATGCAAGGCCTCAAACCTTCGTTTCCTCTCTTATCATCCCACGTTTCCTCCAAATGCTTACACCAAGAACACACCCACTTCTCATCAACAGCTTCGTGAATCCCATAACACTTCTTATGAACCAAAGCACCACATGACCTACAAGAAATAATTTTGTTCGATTTTCCTCCACTCTCCCCTAAACAGCATACATGACAGCGAGCAGAACCCTGCTCAGAGTGCGGAAGTACCAATAACTGGTCCAGCCCAGCATCACTTCCCAGTAGTTTTCTCTTCTTTGTAGGCCGCAGTGTAGTGAGAATTGATCTATGCTTCGAACCCAAAACCCAATTCATAGACGAGCTTTCATCCTCCTTCGCATCCTCTTCTTTTACTTTTGGAATTGGCAATGTACTAGTTTCAGCAGTACTTATGTCCCCAACACTGTCTATTTCCATAGGTTTCTCCTCCTCCTCCTCCTCTTTTTTCACTACCTCTGAACTCACTCTCACTTTACTCCCACTAACTATAGCATCTTTCTTCTCCAATTCTAACGAACTATCAAGAACCGGAATTGAAAAGCAAGAATCAAGGGAATCAAGCAAACCTCTAGGTCTCATACTCTCAATATCAGCTTCAGTGATTGGGCGAAAGTAAACCTCCATCAAATCCCACAAATTCGGTACCTTTGGCTGCTTCAAGACCTTCGGAGCAGCGTCGACAGCTTGCTCAGCATGAGACGACGAGGACTTCTTGAACTTCCTCCGGCCATCGGAGTACCTGGCGGCGACGCCAAAAGGCAGCGTCGTGGGTCTCGAGGTGGCCTCCTCGGTGTCGAAGGGGCATCTCTCGGCGAGAGCCTTGAGCGCCTGAGCGCAGAGATCCACCGCCGCCGGCATCGCCACCGCCGTCGTCGTCGACGTCGCCGTCATCAACCGCCTCTCATCGGAGAAGCCCTAGGGCTAAGGGATCTGGGACGCTCGCGCGCCACGGGGTGGTTGGAGGCCGCCGGGGCTAGGGCTAGGGCTAGGGTTAGGGTTTCGTATCGATTTGGGGATTTTTTTTTTGTTTCCCCGTTTTCGGGTTCGAGTACTTTTCTTTTCGGTTCTATTCTCTGGCTTTCATTTCGGATCCGAGAGAGAGAGAGAGAGAGAGAGAGAGAGTCGGTTTTTTATTTTATTTTTTTCGAAGGGACTCGTGGGTTGGGCTGAAGTAGTGCGCGAGAAAAAGGATTGGTTTTTCTAGGACTGTTTTTTAGCTGTACACCCCCACATCAATCATATTTGCAAATTTACTCTTCGATCCTTAGGATATTCGTCGCAATTTGCTAACACACTGATGAGAACACCAAAGTCGAGTTAAGATAAATTATACAGGATTAATTTCACAAAACCCCCCGAACTTTAGGGGTGTTTCACATAACCGCCTAAACTTTATTTGTTTCACATAAACCTGCTGAATTTTAGCTAATCTCACCTAGCACTTTGTCTGTATTTTACAAATAACTAAAATTTTCTTAAGAGTAAAAAAAACTAAACTTCCGGGGGTAGCAGTATGTTGCCTTTAAGTGACAGGCGATAAAGTTTAGAAACGTTTTACTCAAAGACATTTTATTTATTTACAAATTACAGGCGGGAGCTTATGTGAGATAAGCTAAAGCTCGGAGGGGTTTTGTGAGACACTCTATAGTTCAAGGAGCTATGTGATATTAACAAAGGTTACTAGAGTTTTGTGCAACACCCCCTAAAGTTTAGGGTGTTTTGTGAAATTTCAAAATTTCTAAAACTTTGTGTTGTTTTCTACGAAACCCCTCTGAACTTTGTTTTTCTAACTAAACTTTCTAATTTTTCTCATGAAACCTTCAACTAAAGCCTATAAGTCTTGAACCATTATCTCCTACCTAGAGTTAGTCGTAGAAAACTAACCTGAATTTTCATAATTTCCTAATATTAGAAGCATGTGAGATTTGAAAATCATTAAAAACGAGACGAAAAAGAACAAGAATCAAATGCTCTTTTTTTGGTATTTCCGTGAGAGGGGGGAAAAGCTGAGAGGTTTGGTGGGAAAGTTGGTGGATTTTTTAGGAAATTAAGGGGTTTTGCGGGGGAAAACAAAGTTCACAGATCTCATAATGGCAAGCTGATGAAAGTTTTGGGGATTTTGCGAAATTGCCCTTCAGCAACTGTGTAGATTTGGCGGGTGTACTTATAATATGGTGGATTTAGGGGTAGATAGCTAAAAACAAATTTTTTTTTAAAGTTTGATTTGGGACTGAGTCTGTCTGTTGATATGGCGATTTCATTAAAAGGGTCCCACCCACGTTTTTTTAATTACTGTGTGGACCCCACGAGCAGCTGTCAGGAATTGGGTTTGTTGTTGGGTGTCGATTTTTCCCTCCTATCGATTTGCGCGCGTGCTGTGAAATAGAAAACCCGAACCCGATAAGGGCCCGATAATCGCACTTTTGGGCCTATGTCGGATCCATTCATCGTAGGCCAACCCGATAAGACTACTATAAAAGCCTTACTTTTTATCCCGACCCTCACTGCTCTCTCTCTCTCTCTCTCCCTCCTCTCTCTCTCTTCCCCCAGAGCTGTCGATTTGTACGCCGGCCGCCGCCGAAACCCTAGCTCGAAGAAATGGTGGGATTATCGATTGGAGAGAAGAAATTTATACAGGGTGGGATTTCTCAGGATCTGCGAGCAGATGGCCGACAAAGGCGGGACTTTCGACCGATTTCGGTCGAAATTGGAGTGATTCCTCAGGTTGGGATCATCCTTTGGTCCTTTTCTTCACTGAAATCGATAGTTTCATTAGTTCATACTGCGTCATCTTTGTTATTTGATTGTTTTGTTGAATTTTCAATAGGCAAATGGCTCGGCTCGAGTCAAATTGGGAGCAACTGATGTAATTGCTAGTGTCAAGGTACTTACTTTAACCCTAATTCTGTTTTTTTTAATTACACCCTTTAAAAATAGGGTTTTCTCGTATTTTAGACCCTAAATTCTTTCTTAATTTTATATTATACCCTCTTGTATTCATATTTCTGAATAGCGCATGGGAATTGAACTCATTAATGCTCCCTTTCTTATAGGCAGAACTTGGTAGGCCGAGCTCTCTTCAACCCGACAAAGGCAAAGTAGCTATTTTTGTAGATTGCAGTCCTACAGCAGCTCCTATTTTTGAGGTGCGCACATGTTAACTGGATGATATCTACTTTGTTGTTCCATCGAAATTGGGAAAGTTTTGGATGTGTTATGATGAACTAAATCTGTTTCATATCATTTTACGACTCTATTACTTAATGTGGAGGATGGTTGTCATTTAGCTCATTGTTAAGAATGAATATGGTGCCTATAGTGGATTGTTATTGAGATGAATGGCCATTTTTAAACTTTGCGTTAGACGTGTAGAACTGAAATAAACAATGTTAAAAGCTATCATGTAACAGAGTTTTGACTTTTGCATACTTTTCATGAATAACCATGTCCACGGAATGGTTAGATTTGTTGGATGCTGATGACAATCACACTTGAAAGAATTTGGTGATTGCGGATGAATGCAATAGAGGGGTTTGCTTGGTGAAATGTAGGTCACCAGCCATCAAGACGGTGCTCTCTAAAATATGGGGGGAGTGCATGGGGACTAGGTTTAAGTAGGAGACAAGGAATAGGTTATAGCTTGCTCAAAGTTGTGCTCCCATTATTTAAATGGCAATGTTGTAAAGTTAAGTAAAGTTGTTGTAGTGGCTGACCGGATGCGTAATAATTTCAAGCAAATTTGTGAAGCAAAGGAACGAGGCAAAAATGTCGGAACGAAAAAGTTATATTTAGCTTCCATCTCTCATTAGGCTTGGGCATTTAAACACACACAAACACAATCATATCTGATTTTCCTTTGAGTATCATTTTGTTTTGGATACTCAAGCTGAAAACTACCAATGCAAAAAATAAAAATAAATAAATAAATCTTATTGAAAATATGGGGATAAAATAAACTAAAATGAAGGAATACAATGTTTCCCTGAGACACAGGAGATCTCAAAAGGATCCATCATACACAGTGGCAAACCTCCCCCTCAAAGTAACCACTACTAGATGCGAAGTGCCCCCCCCCCCCGCCCCACCAAAAAAAAAGATACAGAGGCAAAGGATACACCCAAAATTAAATTTTTGATAAATTTTCGTCACTGCTCCTACATTTTTTCACTTTTTTCCCCTTTTTGGTTCTTTTGGAGGATGAAACCTTTCTTGATATTGCATGAATGAGGTTTCAAGAAATTGGAAGCCTTTCTTTACCAATCCTCACCCATTGAACTGTATAGAAGTGTAGGTCAACCTGCTTCATTCTGGGGTTTTCCCCCCTCTCAGTTCTCTTTTCGGTTGTCATGGTCAGAGTTGTTGCTTCTAATGACAAATTTTATCTTTTACTAATATAAATATTACATGTTCAATATTCTAATTTGCATAGAAACTAATACTTATGGTATTAACACATCATAATTCTTTCTAACTCACACTTCCTTGATTAGGGCAGAGGCGGTGAAGAGTTGTCTACAGAGCTTTCACTTGCACTTCAGAGATGCTTGTTAGGTGGTAAGAGTGGAGCAGGTACAGATTCTTGCTAGAGAATGTCTGTGGACGCTTATCAGTCAGATTGTGGTGCCGCAGCCACTGACTTTTTAACTTTGGTTAATATAGATATTTAAGGAGAGTATCTGATCCCTCTTTTTGAGTTAGATTGGTGAACCTCGGACATTGAAGGGGAGAACCTGATTCTCCTTTTGGGTTATGAAGTGATAATCTGGTTGCCAGATAACAAGGATTGATTGGTAAAATAACATACAAGATGTACCTTGACAACCAATGCATAGATATTCAATTTTATCTCGGCTCAGTTCTATTGTACTTGGTCTTAATCCCCTGAGCTATAGCTTGCACTAACTTTAACTTTTGTTCCTTCTCTCTTTATTAAAACTTTCATGGGCTTCTGTATGTCTTCTTAATATAGCCTCTCCATAAATTGACTGTAAACTCTATTCTTCATAGTTTGTCAATAATTTTCCTTTTGCTTTGTGAGCTTATACTTGGTTTTGTCCTTTCGTGGGTTTGTACTTAATTTCATCCTGATTCTTAAATGTAAACCAGGGGCTGGATTTGATCTTTCATCTCTGGTAATTGTTGAGGGTAAGGTTTGTTGGGACCTCTACATTGATGGGCTTGTTGTCAGCTCAGATGGTAATCTGCTGGATGCACTTGCAGCGGCTATCAAGGTACACAATTAATAGTTGAATAATTCAAAAATACTATATGCTTGAACTCAATGAACTCTTTTCAAGTGGCAATTGTATAGTCCTTCTTGTCAAATAAAGTTGCTTATAACTGTTAAAATGTACAGCGATTGAGAAGCAAAACTCATTTGTTTGGTAAAGTAGATTTTTAGGTAAAGGTTTTTACTCCAAACAGGTTCTTCTCGAATTTCCCCCTCTTTTAGGTGTTGTTACAATGATCTTCATAGCACGAAATTGGCGTTAGGTTCTTAGTTTGCTGTCACTAGCTTTTTTATCATGATCGTGACTCCACTTGTTATTTGTTTAGATGAGAACTTACATTACTTAGTTTTAATTGGAAGATTAGTCAAATGTTGTAACTAGTGACTCTCTAACTGGAGAGCCAATAGTGTAACATTTATGTGCCTTTTCGCTTTCTTATTGACTTGCCACAAAAGGTAAAGCTCATTAGGTTTGGGAAGACATGTTATTTCTACCTAAAGGAAGTGAGCTCAATACAAGCTCTATTTGTAGGAATTGTTACAAGCTCTATTCATTGTTTCTTTATTGTCTCCCAGGACTTTGTGCCGCTCACTAATTACTTCTTTACTCTGCTAGGCAGCACTGAGCAATACAGGCCTCCCAAAAGTTAGTGTTGATCTTGCAGCTGCAAAAGATGATCAGCCAGAGGTCGATGTAAGCGATGAAGAACTTCTTCAGTTTGATACCTCTGGGATTCCTGTTGTCATTACCTTAACCAGGGTGAGTAGCTTGATGAAAAAGCAATAGATTAGGATGTTATTATTATTATCATCAAATAAATGAGTATTGTTGTTCCCTTGTCTGTGTGCATGCTCGTGTGTGTGTTTCACTCTTTGCTTAAAGAAAGTGCATAGCTTCATTACCTCACTGTGGACATTTAGATCCATGAAAATTTAAAATATAATATAAAATCAATTATCATGTGGGAAAAAAAGTAGCATTTATACAATGTTTAAATCAATATGTGTGTTTGTTGATGCAAAAGCCTTATTTGTATGTCAATTGAAAGTTGAAACTATAAAAGTTCAAGAATTTTCCATTCATCTCCAGGAGCAGTGATCTTTACTTCTCAGATCCTTTTCCTTTTTTTCCTTTTTTCTAATGAGTCTCTTTAAACCCACTTGATTCCATAACCTGAGAAAGTTGTTCTTTTTGGTTATTTGGGGAAGTTCCAGCTTAATCGACCACTTCTATTGCCTCCTATCATACCAATGGAACTCACAATACATTATCAACATTTTAGTCTATGTTCAATGAGCGTATATGATTCGAGTACTTATGATATATTATCAGGTTGGTAGGCATTACATAGATGATTGATCCGTGTTTATGATATATTATCAGGTTGGTAGGCATTACATAGTGGATGCAACTTCAGAAGAGGAGTCTCAGATGAGTTCAGCCGTCTCAGTCTCTGTGAACAGGCGCGGACAAATCTGTGGCATGACCAAACGAGGCGGTGCAGGTTTGGACCCAAGTGTCATCCTCGATATGATATCCGTGGCAAAATCCATAAGCCAACAGTTCATGTCGGTACTTGATTCTGAGATTGCTGCTGCTGAGGCTGCTGAAGCTGATGATGCATAAGATGTTCCGAAGCTTCAATTCTCGCTCGTAGACATTTGATACAATAGGTTGTTGCTTCTTCATCCCCCTTGTCTGGGTAACCTACTGTTGTACACTCTTGGGGTTCAACGTTCATGCTCGCAATGCAATTTTGGTTAGTTCAGTTCATACTGACAAATATTGTGTATGTTGGTTTTTTTTTTTTTTAACTTTTTGCCGAGAGTAGAAAATTTGAATATACTGATATCATTGATGTGATGTTTGTCGAGTTGTGCACGTCTCGCTATCCGCTAACCTTTTTATAATGGAAGACTACAGTGATCTTTGTGTCCTTTCAAATCTTTACGATGACGATGCATGCAGTTTAAAAGGATTTGGGCTTTGATTAAAAAAAAGCTCGAAAACAAACGAAAAGTGCCTTTAAAATCAGAAGAAATGAGGAGGAGTTTGAGGGCACTCGTGATCATGATATAAATTTTATCACTCATTTTTCTCTCCCCTACTTTCTCTCTCCTTCACATAAGTCATAATAAATTTCATGAAAACTTCTTATTTTTGATTCTTATTCATGATAAAAAGAAAAAGTTATCATGCCTCTCTCTCCTACTTTACCACTCTTACTTTTTCTCTCTCCTACTAGATAATTAATTTTAATATAATGTTTTCTTTATATT
>JBAKGM010000326.1:43012468-43034213 GCA_037177215.1 Asparagus racemosus
ATATAATATATCATATTATTATAATATAATATATTAATTAATAACATTAAACATAGTTACAATTAATTAGTAATTATGATTTAACATATTATATTTTAGGATAAAGTAAAATAATGTATTATATTATAATAACATGCTAAATAATATTCTAAACCAATTTAATAAATTAATTTAGACTTAATTGATAAATAAATATTATATTTTCATAGGTGCACATCATCAATAATACCACATAAATTGTTAAATCAAAGCTTCAAATTGTATTATTATACCAACTTGTCCCACTTTACCTGACTTAAACTATCCCAAAGGGATAAAATTGTTCCATTGGAATAATTATCCCACTTGGCCCCAACTTGTCCCAACCAATAACCCCCCCAAGCCTGATCATATAGTTGACTTCATATCTGAGTGGGATTTAAAAGATGTTATAGAAAATGAATTGGAGTAAAACAATGTGAAGGAGCCATATTATAAGATTCCTGGAACAAATTTAGCATAATGAATTAGACAACTTAAATGTGATCAATGTTATATTGATATGGTTAAATCTCTTAGACAAAGCCATATGATTTCTGTTTATGTTGTGCATGGTGTTGATGAGTATGTTGGTGATATTGATGTTGATTAGAGAGGTGAAAATGATACCTTTGATGTTACTAGCTCACACACAACTATGCCATCTCAAAATCCCCCAATATCCCAAAACCCCCCACTGCCAAGCACTATGTTATCTGAAAATGCCCCTTCCCCTAGCATTGAACCATTCTAAAATGAGGCACCACCTAGTAGTGAGGCATCTCATAATGTCCCCCAACCTAGCAGTGAAACACCTAAGATTCCCTCACTACTTTAACAATGCAATTGAAACTAAAGTGGAGGATGAGTAGGGAGTTGATGTGGAAAACGAAGAAGGTGATAGAGATAAGGGTGTAGTTGATGTTGAAGTTTATGATGAGAGTGATGAGTTTGATTTTCAACTCAGTGATGATGATTATGATGATGTAGATGATGAAGTTGAGGAGGACATACATGCAGCTTTAGCAGCTGAAAACACGAAGACTCAGCCACCTAGTAGTTCACAAGTGAATGAGAACTTTGAAGATTTACCAGAAGTGAATGTGGATAATGAGAGTGATTCTAATGAGTTTGATAGCTTAAATGGATTTGATGAGGATGCCTATCCATATCCAGAATTCAATGCAGAGGCTAATTTTGATAGAGCTATTGAATTGAAAAGAGATCTCAAATTTGCAAAAAATGACATACTTACAAGGACTCTCAAGTTATATGTAATTCAAAATAACTTTGATTATTATTATTTACACAATAATAAGAAGAGGGTTAGTATATATTGAAAGTATAGATGTGCATGTGTAGGTGACTTTAAGCATGGGAGAAAACTCAAATGTCAAAAAAATTTTAAGGTAGTTTGTAAGTTTAAAGTGCATGCACTGAAAATGAGAGATGGGGCTACTTTTCAAATAAAAAACAAGAATCTTAAATATGAAAACTGTGATGACCTTAAAAATTAAATTTCTAAAGTATTTACTAATTGGTTATCTGAGAAATATCTATATATGTGGAAAAAAGATCCATAATGGAAAATGTTATGCTTCATTGAGTTGGTGAATATGGAGTATGGGATAAACATTGGTGGTCCCCTAGCTTATAGAGCAAGACACCATGCAATGTTGAAGATCCATGGTGTTGCAAATGAACAATATCAAAGAGTGTGGGATTACACAGCATAAATCATAAGAACAAATCCATGGAGCATAGCCTTGGTAAGAGTGAAGCATATCACAAGGCAACCAGTACCTATTTTTTAAAGATTGTAAATATGTTTGGAAGCTTGAAAAGAAGGATTCGAGAGAGGGTGTAGGCCATTGATTGGCATTGATGGTTGTCATCTTAAGGGTATCTACACAAGGCAAAATTTGAGTGCAGTTGGAAAAAAGGGTAATGGAATATATTTCCTATAGCCTATGCAGTTTGTGAAGTTGAGAACAAAGAAACTTAGTGTTGGTTTCTAGAACAATTGATAGCTGATTTAGGAGCAATAGAGCAACATGGATGGGAATTAATATTAGATAGGTAGAGGTATAATTTATTTTAGCTCCTATAGACAATACAAGTTTTATATTTGCTCTTCTTTTCTATGTTTGTTACTAATTTTTGATGTGTTTCTGTATTGGGACTAATTGAAGCTCTAAAAATAGATGTTCCAAGAGCTAAGGTGAGGTTTCGTTGTAGGCATATGCATGTCAATTTCAAACAGAAATTTATAGTGAAGGCTTATAAGGATGCAATGTGGAGGGCTTGTAGAGCTTCCACAAAGTTTGACTTTGATAAAGCTATAAAAGCAATAAAAATATGGATGAGGCAGCTTATTCTTATCTTATGGCTGAAGATCCTAAACATAGGAGTTTGTATGCCTTCAACCCAAGGACCAAGTCTGATTGCTTGTTGAATAACATGTGTGAAATCTTCAAAAAATGATTCTTAAAGCAAGGGACAAAGCCTATTCTAACATGCATGAAGAACATTAGAAGGCTTCTTATGAGAAGATTCATATTGAAACAACAAGCATAGCTAAGGTGGAGGGGATACTTGTTCTAAAGGCAATCCAAAAGATTGAACATCTCAAGCATGAGGTAAGAAATTATACAACTAGGTTTGGAGCAGCTAATAAGTTTGAAGCTGACTACAAGGAGGATGATACTTACATTGTCAATTTGGAATAATAAGTTGTGGATACAATAAATGGCAACTAAATGGGTTCCCATGGGTACATGCAGTTGTAGCAATGACTTTTCATAATGTGCTTATTGAGCAATATGTTCCTGATGCATATACAAAGGAGGCTTACATAGTAACCTATGCAATGAGCATTTCACCTTTATCTGGAATGAAACAATGACCCAAGACACTAATGTTCATGGGGAAAGTCGCGTCGATCTTCATTGATTTCAAACTCGTTACAGCTTTATGCTTTTACAGATGAATTCAAAATAAAACTTGTCTTTTTATAAGACTGGGTTACAATGAAAATCAAAATAAATAAAAATTATAACTTTCCCCCCAAAACAAACGTAGGAGCTTGTTTATCAATCTCCTGCTTGCGTGGGTTCTTTGTCGATGCTGGGGTTTATCCGTGGACCGCCGCATGATCAGATCCTGATCAGATCTGAGATCTACACAATCAAGGGGATTGTTTCGCGAAGGAAACAATCGCCTGAAGCAAGTAAAATCGACCAAGCGAAGTCACAGCTCTTCTCAGGATCAAAACGAGGTTTGATCTGGAGGAATGACGTGTAGATCCAATCTGGTGATCTCTCGAACTTCCTCGCTTCATGCGTTGACGGGTTCACCGAGATCTCAGATCTAGAATTTCCAGATCTAAGTGTAGATCGCTCTGGAATTCGACAGAGTCTCCCCTTCTTGCCCAAAAGTCCAGATCTATGCAAATGAGCCCCCCATCTCATATTTATAGGCTCAGAATGTGGATAGCGGGTCAGATCTGTGCCCAGCTCTGACTTGGCCGAGCCACTCATTGGTGGCTCGGCCACCGAGCCACCGCGTGGCTTTTCCTCGGTCATTATTTTCAGGTCCGGTTCATCTGTTTTGTCGATTCTAGAGTCTGATTGGTTGAGATCCATCGATATTCGAGTCCGATTGGTTCCATCTCGTTGATATTCTGATATTCGAGTCTGGTTAATTCTGTCTCGTCGATATTTGCTAATCTGAAACTTTGCCATTGGATTTATTCCACGATTCATTGCTTCGCTGACTTGCATACCTCGCCGACTCGCTTCATGCATTTGTCGACTCACTTTATGCATTTGCGTCGTGGTTACGTCATCCACAGTTCGTCGTTGTATCGTCAGATGGGTTGTCGGTCGTCAATCCATCGTCATGAGTCACATTCAGAACTTATAGGCAATTTTCAACACCTATAGATGCCACCTCCAAAATGTTGCAGTCTCGTTCTTTTATAGAACAACCCGTAATACTTTGGATATGATAGGCCCAAACCTTTAATCGGTGTAACAGGACCAGAAAAACAGCTTCAAGTCTCGATTTCTTCAATTCCTTTAGATCGTTCGGTGCTTTGTCGAACATCTGATAGTGTCACGGTGCTGCATTTATTGTCTGACTGCTTGTCGAAATCTTGAACCGAAGCTGGTAACAGAATCTTTTGCAGATGAACTCATGTCAGTGAATTGTCGTAGGACTGACCACCAAACTTCTTAAGAATCTCCTTTAGTCGGCGAATTCTTCATTTACGACGTGTTGACCGGCATCAATTAAGCTCCATTGGAGGTTGTCGAGTTATTCTTAAGAATATTTTACGAAAATATTCTCCAAAAACTTCTCAACAAAAGTGGGAAATAGTTTAGACTCGTATACCCTATTGGAGTAATTATGAGGCTCGAATAAGCCGAACCGGATGAAGAGTGACCTTTATGGGGTGATAATCCCGCTGAATAAATCTCCGAGGTTCCTCCAGATGTGTGGGAGAGAGAAGGAGTCAATTAACGGGTTGATATGGTGCCATTTTGATACCCGGTTTAGCCCCGATTTGAATTCATGTTCAAGGTCTGATTTGAGTCCTATTTAGAATTGGATTGGGCCCACTTGGGGCTGATTTAAAAGGCCCCAAACCCCCGTTGTTTTCTCTCTCTCTTGGCTGGCCCCCCTCTCTCTTTTTTTTGTGTTCTCTCTTTTTTTATCGCCTCATCTCTCTCAAACCCTAATAATTATCTGAGATCCAAGTTTTTCCCACACCCGAGACTTGAATATCCCTTCAAAAATCTCAGTTTTCTCTGATTTCTCAGGCCCTCGAGCTCTTCTTTAGGTAAATCCCCATAATTTTGGCATATAGGTCTGTAAATCTTGTTTCTAGGGCTCTCGAGGGGGGACAAAAGAGATCGGACCGCCGGCACCGGGGGGGCTCAGCCTTGGCAGAGCCTTCTGGGCGGTGTTTGGCTTGTCGTTTGTCGAGTTTGATCTCGCCGGATGTGGATTCTGTGGGTTTTAACTAGAATTTTAACCGTAAAATCCCATTTTTTTGTAGGATTTTGGTTAAAATTCATAGTTTCCTTTTTATATTTCGGGTTTATCTGACTCATTCCATTCTTTTGCAGATCAATATGGTGTTGGGGAGATCACACGCTCAGTCAGCCACTCTGCCATGCAAGAGTGCGGCTCAATCATTTACTGGTGAGCCTCTCTTTCTTCATTCGTCATCTGCATATGGCACACCACATCCCCGCTTCGTTCTCCTTTGTGAGGCGATTGGGAAGAACTGAGATCCTCCATTGTGAGGTTTGACGCTTAAAAAAATAGGTTTTGCTTGGTCAACACCTATCTCAAAGCAATTGAGGGGGGGGGGCGGGATTCCATGCTATTTTGGTGCTCTGTAGGACGGGGTATACTATCACTTTATTTGTGCGACAATATACATCACCCTATAAGTTCCTAATGTAGACGGAATCGTCTCACCCATTATAAAGCAGTGACTCTATCTCATAAGTCAGCGAGATGAGTTCAACGCCTTTTATTGCCTTTATGACTAAAATTAAACGAATATTAATTACTCATTTCCAGTTGATTACCCCTCGGGAGCATTTTCGTCTCATGTGGTTGATGGGCACCGTGGCGCGCATTATGTCACTTTTGATGATTCCTTGTCCATTTTGATTACTCCTCGGTTTGCCCTGGGTACCTCAGCGAAGGCCATCCAGGTGATTCATGAGGGGAGTCCCCACGTCCTTCGACTGTTGATTACTGACACACCGTTTATGAGAGAAACCAGTTCAACTCAGCCTTTGAAGAAAACGGATTACCTATTTGGTGATTCCGTTGAAGATCCAGGTGCAGCTTTTATTGAAAGTGAATAGTGGCTGCATAAAGATGACGGAGAGTTTCTATATCTCCCACGGAGGAGCATGATCACATACATTTCAGGTATATCACCCACCAGGCTATTCTGGGTTCAGATAGGCACCGTGTCATTAGACTGCGTCTTGGTATATTGGGATTGGACACACCACCCCCAGACGAGCTGTTCACTGTTGCTCATATCTTGAAGAATCGTCTTGCGAAGCTGGGGCGAGAAATGCTCGCTACCCATCACAGATTTTACGGCTTGGTTTATTCTTTAGACAGGCATTGGTGGTCTCGTATGATGAGCTATGTCCTCAGTCGGTGGGATGAAGAGCTACACGCCTGTGGTTTATCTACATCGATTCGTGCCAGCATGCATGGGCCCCCGATCAGTGCCAACAGATTCTTTGCGTTGTCAGAGCTCTATGACCTAGACTCGAACACTTTCTTGACCACACATGGGGAGCTGGGATTAGCTCTCCATGAGATGCATCAAGTGTCCGGCTTACCTATGGGGGAGATGTTATACCGGGAATACTTTTCCTCGAATCGAGAGCTGAGTCAGCTGAAAGATCGCATGCCCAGCCGTTATGACACCTTATGGGATCTTACTTGCTATTATCACATTGCTTTGGCATAGGCTGAGCCACTAGCCAAGAGAAAGTCCAAGTGAGCCTGAAGCAGTTTGCATGTTACTTGTGCAGGTATCTGGAGGGCAATTCTAGCGAGGCAATTTGTGAGTTGGCACCGCTTACTCCTTCAGAGGTCAATGAGCTAATCAAGAAGTCCAGCACCCGCTCCTACACCATTAGTCACACCGAGGGTGGTTTTCCTGCAGGGACTAAATTCGAGACATTCTTATGGCATGCAGTAAAGCTGATTCAGCAGATGACTCTCTTAGCTGGTTACCTCCCGATCTGGCTGAAGAAGTGCGTGGTTTCGTTTCAGTCCAGTGATGCGCTACCACTGGAAGAGCTTTACCCCGCCGTTCAGCTTGCCCACAAGAAGGAGCTCTCTCTCCTTCCGATGATGGTGGCTAACCTTCACCGCGGGCTTCAACAAATAGTCAATGCTTTTACTTAGGGGGAGGGCAAGCCATCTACTCAGATTCCTGCTGTTAAAGTGGAGCTTCCATACACCTACCTTATGGCCTGGTTTGTCATTCATCGCTCAGATATGATGTCAGCACCGGGCACTGTAGATCAATCCACCCCCTTACTACAATTATTAGAGAGTTCCAGATGGAAGGGCGAGGATTCCCAGAGATAAGAAAACAGCTACAGGTTCACAAAGGTTAGATTTTCTCTAGGTGCTTCCCTAGATTCTCTAGCCAGTATGGCAAGTCTTTGATTGATGAGGAGAGGCCGAGGGCGAGTCAGACATTTCTTGATGTTGGCTACTTCAACTGGTTGATGAACATCAGACTGGGTTACCTGACGTTCTGGGTGAGGGATGAGTGCTTCATAGAGCCGTATTTACCCTGTCGATTTGCTTAGCAGTTTGGTTATGACCAGCTTTATGTCGGAAATCCAAATCAACGGCTTCGGGCTCATGGCAGATTAGTGGACGGCATCCGAGCATGGCTATAGAGTGTGACCAGGTGCACTGGTGCTAGGTTCAACCTTCCGAGCCCTGAGCGTCGACTAGAGTTGACGTTCTTGTGTTGCAGGTGGCTGCAGGCGGCTAATGAGCCCGTTCTTGTGAAGCCTATTGCCGAGTTAGAGGCTGAAGAGGCCTCTCGAGCTGATACTCAGATGATTCAGAAGGCCGCTCGTTTGCAGAGGAAACGATGCAAGCCTCGTCAAATGGAGGAAGAGGAGGCATTCAGTTCTAGCGAAGAGACCTTGGGAGGCGATCATGTGGACGGTGAAGCTCATGAGGAGGACTTTGGTACTTCCTTTCCCTTTTTCTCCTTCCCCCCTTTTTTTATTATTGAGCCTGACAGCAATTTGAATTCTCAGGAGTGTCAACCGAGGAGGAGGAGAAGGAGCTTTACCCCTCTTGCAGGGGGAAGCCTCGAGCTGGGACTCAGGCTGTTAAGCGAAAAAAGTTAGCACATAAGTCTCGTGCAGGTTCCTGAACTTTTGACATAGACTTGACTGGTGACGACCCTGTCAGTGACGGAGGTGATGCTTAACCACCACGTAGTCCCTTTTGACCATTTAATTCTTTAACCTCGGGGCTCACGTTTCTTCTTTCCGTGCAGGAGGCTATGGAGATGGCGATGCCAGCTTTGATTTTCCCCATCATGATTTCGCCGAACCCAGTTTCACTCAATAGGTGCATGAGTCTATGACAGACAGGCCTGAAACTACCAATGTAGGACCTGATTCAGCCAATCCAGGTACATCTATCATTGGTAATACCCCATTTAGACGGCGAATACGGGAATTGAACGACTCGGAATTCGTCCCTCCTCTAATTGTCCCTATGCTTCTTGCTCTTTTAGAGAAATTGCGGGAAGCAAACGTGCAAACTGAGATTAGGGAGGCTGACTCCACTGTAGGAGGTAAGTTATTTTAGCCAGTCGTAGTTTTTTTGATTCTGCTTCTTTCACTTATGCCCACTTATGTCAGATTTTTTGATAGAGGACTTTGGTGAAGATGGCGTGCTTGTGGACACCCCCATGGAGGACTTGATATATGGTTCGCTCCGAGATGACTGTCTTCCTAATGACATATCCCTTGGCCCAGCAGCTCTCGAAAACACCGAGGCCTGTCCCTCCAGAGGTATGGGTTCTTCCCCTTGTTAATTGTAGGACTAGCCATTTTTTGACCAATACAACTACATCTCGATGACTCGGAGGAATTTATTTTACTATATGTAGGAATTCCTATTGAGGCTCATCCTCTAGCTCCTCACTCTGATGCTTCTCCAGAGTCAGCTACCAAAGCGGCTGCCGTGCCTGATGATTCTCTCGCGAGACCCACTGCAGCAGCTGATGCATCAACGACCGCTACCCCTTTGATAGCCCTGTCAAATCAGGAAGCCTTGCTGATGAAGGTAGGTACAGATTATTCTGCTGAGGATATCTACGCTGCTTTTTAATTCAAGATTTTGAAGTGTCTAACCCCCCCTTTTTTCCTTGCAGGGCTCACCTCGAGACTTCATGACCTGGTGAGGGCGCTGATGTCAGATGACGACCTAGCTTGGCTTATAATTTGCCTGGAGGTCTGCTCATTCTTTTCTTTGATGAACGTGGTGATCAACAAGCTCCTCCGTGGTGGGCTTTCCCTTCATCAGTTCAGGCCAGTGATCGGCCCTAGGATGGCCTTGATACGAGATGCTGGTTATCTAGAGTTAGCCCAAGCCATTGCTGATGACCTCGATCATCTGGAAGCCAAGCTTCAAAGACTGCATGAGCTGCAGGCAGTGGGTGCTTCTTCATATATAGCTGCTCGAACAGAAGCTCGTCTGGAGGCATGCTGTGATGCTCGTGTTTTTGCTGGACTCGAGGTTCAAATGCAGTGGGACTGGGTAGCTCAGGTTAAGACTGTACTTGCTGAAAGATCAACATCCCTAAGCAACATCCATTCCTATATTGCATCAACTGAGGCCGAGATAGTGCAGCTTAGGCGGGAACTTCAGATGAAGGAAGAGCACTTAAGTATCCTAGAGCTGACGAGAGTCAATGAGGAGGAAGCCCAGAATGCCATATCCAATCAATTGAAGCTCTCGGAACAAACGCTACTTGAAGTTAAGGAAGAAGCTACGAAGACACTGAGTGCCGATGAGGAGTCTTTCAGGGCTGATTTGCAGAAGGAACTTCAACAAGTTTACAATGACGAGTTGTCTCAGTTAGAACAACAAATCCTTTGTCATAGACTTGATGTTTGAATAGTTCTAATTTCTTCATTGAAAGACTCAACTCTTCATTAATTGAATAAGTACTTATCCTCCTTTTTACTACTTATTATGATTTCGTATTTCATTTGAAATAATACTCATAGGATTTTTAGCAAACCCTCAGCCCTCAACGGATTTGATGAGCCTTTACTGATTACCATTTGAATCGGGCTAGCGTGCAGATTTCCTAATCTATCCCGCACATGACGTTGCGCCAAACGAATGAAACTCTTTTAGACTTGATGCTATGATGTTGAATACATAGGCTTTGTCATCTTTTATGGCCAAGAGACTAACCGGCAACACGTGTTAGGTATTGACTTCAAGGTTATTGGCCAACCCCCAGCCATCAACGGATTTGATGAGCCTTTACCAATTACCTTTTGAATCGGGCTAGCGTGCGGATTTTTCTAAACCCATTCCGCACGTGATGTTGTGCTAAAAGAATAAAACTCTCTTAGACTTGGTGCTACGATGTTAAATACGCAGACTTGGTCAACTATCACGTAAATTTACTACCCAGCTATATGTATTAGACGCGGGCTTATCCCTACTTAGGATTTGGGATAAAATTCCCCAGACTTGAATTCTAGTGTCTTCTTCAATCGGAAAAAAGACTAAACTAGCAACGCGTGTTAGGCGTTGACTTATCCCTTCTTAGGATTTAGGATAAAATTCCCCACACGTGTAAGGTGTGGATTGTGGTGCTATTAATAACAACCTACCACAATTTTGAATATGTAGGCTTTCATTCTTTTTACTGTTAAGAATTAACCGGCAACGTGTGTTAGGCGTAGACTTATCCCTACTTAGGATTCAGGATAAAAAATTCCCCAAGATAAATCCTGGTGTCTTCTTCAATCGGTAAAAGACTAAATTGACAATACGTGTTAGGCGTTGACTTATCCCTTCTTAGGCTTTAGGATAAAATTCAACCGACTTGGGTTCGGGTGTCTTCTTCAATCGGTAAAAGACTAAACCGGAAAGGCGTGTTAGGTGTTGACTTTATCCCTACATAGAATTCAGGATAAAATTCTCTAAGATGAATCTTAGATTGAAAGATTTCTGTTTGAAATGGAAAAATTAATGTAGGAGAGGAAGAATTTTATATTCTGTCTCCTAATGCTGGAGAAGAAAGATTATATATTCTATCTCTAGATAAAGATAAACCTGAAACAAGAGAGAAAGGATTTTATATCCTATCTCTTGCTCCTGGAGAGGAAGATTTTATATTTTATCTCCAGGGCTGAGGTGGGAAAGGAAGAATTTTATATTCTATTTCTCGATGCTGGAACGGATGGATTTTATATCCTATCTCTAGTGTGAAAGAAACTAAAAGTGGGACCTCCACTTCGAGAATCTTGAGAGATGAAACTAAGAGTGGGATCTCCACTCCTAGAATTGAAAAAATTCAGATAACTTTCACTTTTATATGATTCTCTATCTGATCTGAAAATGATTTTCTCAGTTATCGAGACAGAATTCTAATTTCAGCCTTAACATTGGGAAGGCGTATCGAAGAGGAAAGGATAAAGCCCTTCCGTTTATCACGAAGGGGATCTCATACTTGGAGAGGAAAAATTTTATATTCTATCACCAGTGTGAAGGAAATTTTAAGTGGACCTCTCGTTCGTGAAAGGAATCAAGAGGGATTTTGCTGGTGGATTGGACCAGAAAGATTTTAGTGGACCTACCATCAATGAATTTGATCAATGAGAGAATTTATGATGGAAAATAGATTTAGGATTATCCTTAAGGACAATGGGTGAAATATTCCTCGAGGAACTTTCCGTCAGAATGGGTTATCCCAAATATACTAAGGATAGTACCTTTTTAGGAACTTTCCAGTTATCAGCATTAATTGCCTGTCGCTATTGGGTGATTAGGCGATACGCACCTTTCGAATAGACTGTGTCTATCACAAACGGTCCTTCCCATTTGGGTTTAAACTTACCCTTTTTCTTAGAATTGAGAATTATGGGTCGTCGAGCAATGAGGACCAGATCTCCTTCCTTAAAGCTTCTCTGTCGGACTCTCTTGTTGAAAGCTCTCGACATTCTGGCTTGGTAAAACTCAATGTATTGTTGAGCTTCTAGGCACTTTTCATCCAACATCTCAAGCTCTCCAAGACATCTCCGATGTTGTTCTTCCTCCATCATCTCAGTTGCGAGGGCGATACGCAGTGATGGGATTTGTATTTCTAATGAAAGTACGGCTTCATATCCGTATACCAGAGAATATGGGGTAGCTCTGGTAGGTGTGCGTACTGTGGTGCGATATGCTCAGAGTGTTTCTCTGAGTTTATTGTCCTAATCATGTTTATTGGTCTTCACGAGTTTCAACAAGATCTTAATGATTGTCTTGTTGAACGCCTCCGCTAATCTGTTTGCAGCGAGATTATAAGCCGTCGGTGAGACGTCTTGAATCTTGAACTTCTCACAACACCTGATGAAGGCATTACGGATGAATTGAGGACCGTTGTCATGTATGATCCATCTTGGCACGTCGTGTCGATAGATGACATGATGCTTGATGAACTTGATTACACTGTTCGTCCCCACTTGGAGAAGTAGTCGGTAATCGCGAGGATGAACCGATCACCTTTAACTAACGGGGGAAAAATAGGACTCACAATGTCTATCCCTCATGTCTCGAACGTCCAAGATGTAGCCGAAGGATGCAAATGCTCCGGGGGTTGATGCATGTAATTCGCGTGAATTTGACACGCGTGGCACTTTCGAGCGTACTTGATCACATCATTAGTCATCGTTGGCCAGAAGTATCCCGTCCTTCTGATACGATCATAAAGCTTGGGTACCAGGTTGGTGTGCGCCACACTCTCCCCCATGTGCTTCCTTAAGGACTTCTTCCGCTTCTTTGTTCGAAAGGCACAGGAGTAGCAAGCCATCGTACCCGTGACGATATAACATATAGGTCTCTGCATCATAAAAGAACCTCGGCGCCCCTCGTCGAATCGATTCTTTCCCTTTCGCGTCCTCTGGCAAATACCATATAGGACATAGTCGATTATAGGAAAACGCTAATTCTGGGGCTCCATTTCAGCTTGGGTTGTGTACACCTCCTTGATGACCATTCCCTTGTGTTCCTCGTCCTCATCATATATTGGTATAAATAATTGATGAGTTCTCACAGTGACTAATTGTTCCATCTCAGGAGGTTGCACTAACGATACTGCTAAGCTGCTAATGCGTCCGCGTATGCGTTCTAGAGGTGCGGAATATATTCGATGAAAAATTCTTCAAACGAGTCTACCATCTCAATAGCTACCTGGTGATACGGAATCAAATCTGAGTTCCTGACTTCATAGTCCCCAAGGATCTGTCTGACTATGAGCTGGGAATCCCTAAAGGTTTTGAGATATTCGACCCCCAGCTCTTTGGTAAAACTGAGTCCAATAAGTAACGCGTTGTATTTAGCCACATTATTGGAGCAGAGCTTGGTTAGCGAGTAAGCCCGAGGCATGACATGCTTCCCTGGGGAAACTAAGACAACTCTAACTCCGAAAGAAATTTTTGAACATCTAAGGGTACTTGTCACATTGGTTGCTTGAGAAGCTCTATCAAATTACAATCGCTATATTTGCTGATGCGATGTAGTGTTGACTTTGTGAGTTTCGTCTGGCAAGTCGTCATATAATTCAGTCGCATCTGTCATTGGGTTAGTTGCTAAGAGGTCGCAAATTGCCTGTCCGTTGACCAACTTATATTGCTTGAAGTGTAGGTCGTATTAAGACAAGAATAAGGCCCATTTTGCCAAACGCCAACTCATGGCAGCTGGTTGTGTCATGAATATCTGGACTGGATTTACGTTAGAGATAACATAAATCGTCTGCCCAACTAAGTAATGCCACATCTTTTGAATTGCGAATACCAAAGCAAGACACTGCTTCTCGATCATCAGATAGCGAGATTCAGCACCCACCAAAGTTCAGCACAGATAATACACTACTTGTTCATGACTGCCATCATCGTCTTGCGCAAGCAAAGCACGTAACAAATGGTTCATCGCCTTGGCATAAATAAAAAAACTGGTTCACCTGACTGCGGTGCAACGAGAATAGGAGGATTCACTAGATATGCTTTGATACATTTGAATGCCTCCTGACAAGCATCGTCCCAAGCAAATGATACACCTTTCTTATTTAGCTTGGAGAATAGCTAGCATTTTTGGGAGAGGTTCGATATGAATTGCTGGGATGTAGGCTAATCGTCCCGGTAACTCTCTGAGTTCTCTCAGATTTTTCAGAGGTTGCAGTTCTTGTATAGCCTTCACTTTATCCGTGTCAACATGAATACCCCTATTGGTGACAACGAATCTAAGGAATTTGCCTCTGGACATTCTAAGGAAAGACTTGGCAGGGTTCATCTTTAACTGATGGGTTCGCATGAATTTGAACACTGTCCTCAGGTCTTTGATGTGGTCATTTTTGTTGTGGCTCTTCACGACTAAGTCATCGACGTAGCCCCCGACCATTTTCAGAAGATGTTCTTGGAAAATCTTTGTCATCGCTCACTGAGTAGTGATGCCTGCGTTCTTCAGACCGAACGACATGACTGTGTAACAGAAGATGCTGAGGGGAGATCTGAACGCTGTGCATTTTACATCATCCAGGTGTATCTTGATTTGATTATAATCTAAAAAACCATCCATGAAGGACATTCTCTCGAATCTACATGTATTGTCAATGATGACATCGGTGATTGGAAGGGGAAAGTCATCCTTTGGGCATGCGGCATTCAGATCTCTATAATTGATGTAGATTTTGATCGTCCCATTCTTCATCAGGACTGGGACAATATTCACCATCCAATCCAGATGCTGTACTTTCGTGATAAAACTGGACTCTATAAGCCTTTTCACTTTCGCTACTATTGCTTCTATGTTCTGCGGACGAAACCATCTCTGCTGTTGCTTGATGGGTTTGGCATCGATCCGGATGTTGAGACGGTGCATCACCACATTAGGTTCGAGTCCTAGCATATCCTCGTAGTTCCAGGTGAAAACATCAATATATTCCCTGGTGAGAGCAATCAACTCCTCTTTCTCCTATGGGGGAAGACTGTTACTAATGAATATGGGCTTAGGGTGTGTTTCATCGCTCGTGTTGACCTGGACCACTTCATCCTCGGCGGGGGGTTCTCTTTGCTTGAACCGATCTCCATATTGCATATTGAGGTGATGGATCCACGGGTCTTCCCATGCTGGTATCTCCTCATCGTCTTCCATCATGGTGGGGTTAGCTGTAGTCATATTCGACATCAAATCCTTAAACATTGTAATGATGCCGACGTCAGAATCCCAGACATAGGAGTCAGATGAATATCCATCTCCCGCATCAGATAATCGATTATCGATCAACCAACAACATTCATCTTCTAAAGAGGACACATAGTCCAATCCTCTTCTTAATGCGTAGTAATTATCGAGTTTCCCTTTTGGAATGTGTGTAGCTTTAGGTGGGACTTGAGAACCTTGTCCAAAACAAAGACCCTCTTCCTGCGTAAAGTTGTACCCCCATTTTTTCGTGAGGTTCTGCACCTCTGGACTGTATCTAAAGAGATGAAGGCTAGGCTCATTGTCATTGACGTCCTCCCTCAAAAAGTAGTCCAGTGTTGGAATCACATCACCTTTACCATAGACCAAGTTTTTTTCGTCACTTGTTCTATCCGGGATGACGAGCGTTGCCTTGAAAGAGTCCCGGAACTGCTTCTTCGTTAGACAAGGTGACTAAATCGGTATGTGCAATGTGGGGTTATCGTATAATCTTGTCATCACATCAGTAAGAGACAACGAGTACTCTAAATCATTATTTATTTTATTTTTGGCAAGTTGCCAATTACAACTTTCATCCGAAAATTCTTCATCATCAAGATTGACTACAAATGGTACAATGTCATTTATGACAAAACCACCATCGTAATTAAGCCCAGTTTTGGTATCAGCTTCCTTGCTGTTGTCCGTGACTTGGGCCGATGATTCAGTATCGGACTCGTTACCGTAAAGGAGGGAGTCAGTAAAGTAGTTCTCCAACTCCTTAAATAGTTGTTTATCCGTGAACACCATCTTGACATCATTATTTGTGTCAACATATTTCAGACACTGATGAAGAGTGGAGGACTATAACATTATTATGGATCCATGGCCGACCTAGACTTCACACTTCAGATCTCCCATCTGGCACTTTATCTGAATTTTACCTAGTGGTCAAGAACTACTGGTGTTAAATCCATAGATCACTGTGCCTGTAGATGCTAGTTTACTAGCAGGAATCCTGAGGCTATACATCAGGCAGAGGGGCATGATACTCACAGCGGAACCCGGATCAACTTAGATCCGGTTAACTTCACCAGAGCTAATGTACCCGATAAAAGTATAGGGGCATGTCATGCTTCGAGTTCCTCGTCTGCATGTCCTCTTTGGTAATGGTAATGCAGGGGAAGTGCTTGGTAGCGAGGTTGCTTGGGCTGAAGACTATGGCTCTTTAGGATTTGGTTTGATCTGAGTGAGAAATACCTCAAAGTCAGCTAGGGCTTCTTGTAGGGCCTCCCTGGTCTCTTTTGACAACCGTAGCAGCTCATAGAGGGTTATCCTCACTGGGATGTTAGCCAACTGGGCCATAACATCGAAGTGGTATGGGGAGTTTTGAGCTTCCTGGTTTGTCTCTTCCAATCAGACGATTGAATCGAGACTGCTTCGGGGCTTGAACCTTGTGTTGTTGGGATTGCTTCTCCTTTGATTTTGCCATGTCCTCCTTGGCGGCCGCTGGCTGCTGTGCTTTTTCAGCACGCGTAGAAGGAGTTATCGCCACTCCTAGCTCCGTCAGCATCTTAGCATTTGGATCAGGAGCTTCAGGATACTTGTACTAGTAATCATGTCCGCTCTTGGTGGCAAAGACTTCAGGTTCCTCTTCAGAAAGCTAGAATGTCACCATTCATTTATCATCCTTTTCTAAGATTGATGAAGTGGCATGACATAGTTTCCCCTTGTCCTTTGACTTTTTTTGGACAAAGAGGCCGCCCACTGATCATCCTCGAGCAGGTCAGGGTGGATCTAAAGAATCTTGCTATTTGCGGTGGTATGTGGCACGAGCCCCTTCTCGCATTGCCCGTGTGGATCATCATTCACCGTCTTCATTCCCACTTTAACAACCAGTTCTGGTTGAAACTAAGTTAGAGGCACTGGTCCAAAGCTGATGGATATCACGTTCGCCCCCACCTTCTTTTCTTTGGGTTGCTTTGAGGTAATGACCCCTACTTCGATCAAGGCTTGGATTTTATCCTTGAGATGGTAGCACGACTTTGTTGGGTGGTGCACCGCTCCATGGAATGCACAGTACTTCAAATCTGTGACATTATGGGCCTCCTCCTGATTTACGATCGGTGGCAGCTGGATCTTATTGTTCTCCAGGAGGTATTTGAAGATACTGGGGACCTCATCTTCCTTGAAGTAGTAGACTTTAGGGAACCTCGTAGTGAATGGCTTCTGTTGTTGAGGCCTTTGCTGCCATTAGGGCTGCGATTGCTTCGACGCACGCTGTTGCAGTTGTTGCTGCGGCTGCAGCTGGAACCTTTTTCCTCTTTCTACCTTTTTCTACCTTTTTCCTCTTAAGAAAATGCTCAGCTTGCTGCCTGTGCACCTTCAAGTCTTTCCATATCTTGGATGGGGATGTTCCCATTGCTTCCAGTATATCCGATGAGAGGTTGTTGTGGCAAGTCTAGAGAATGAACTCCTCAGTTATCGGGTCCCGATAATTCATTGCCTTGATCCAGAACCATTTGACGAAGTTGTCCACAGTCTCTCCTCCTTCTGCTTTTCATCCAATAACATCATGATGGATATCTTGATGTCGTCATCAAAGAAATTGGTGAGGAACATGGTCTCCATGTCATCCTAGCAGTTAACACTCCCTGGTTTGAGATGGCAGTACCAATTGAAGGTAGCCCCTCAACGGGTACAAACGAATGACCGAACCATCAAGAGCTCATTGCCAGAAATAACTCCCAGGTGGGATTTGAAGTATATCAAATGCTGAGTAGGTGAACCCTTCCCTTCGAACGACGTGAAGTTTATTAGGTTGAACTTCGCCGGATACAGGATTGATTCCCACTCGCTTGGGTATGGACATGGTATACCCACCTTGTTTACCTCTTGAGCAGAAATCAAAGTGTTGATCTTACTCTCGAGATCCTTTATCTTCTCATTTTCGGGGATGACGACACTGCCACTAGCATTCTCGGGGCCACCCCCCGCATTTCGCTCATCAGGGGGATTACCGCCGCCACGTTCTTCATCCCTGTCCGTGTCGCTATCTATTTGGTCAACGCGATGACTTGATTCACTTGGCGATTCATCAGTGCTTGGACTTGCTGGTCATGCATCTCCCTCTTTTTTTGCATAGCCATCTCCATCTCAAATTTGAAATTCTCCTTCTGATTGGCCATAGCCTTGTCAAGCATTTTGGCTACCTGTTCCACACTGATCATGAGCGCTTCACGGGGTTGTCCCTCACTAGAAATCGTGTTATCGGAAGCCATTGCGGAGCTAGCATCTGACACTTCATCATCCGAGGGTAACCCCCTCTGAACTTTGCCATAATTAGTACGCCTGATAGTCTCGGTCTGCAACTGAGTTATTCATTGAGACGCACCAAGAATGGCATGTGACGACGTCCCTTTGGCCATCATATTGATGGTGACTCTTGGCAATTCATCACCTTGAGGCACCGATCTTCTTTTGCGGTAGCTTCTCAACCTAGATTTCAACACTTTGGTACCAAGTCTGTCAAATACTGATGCTTTCTTCAGAGTTGCCTTGGTGTAGTTACACTCTGACAATGTGCATTCAACTCGGGGGAACTCCTTTTTCAGGACTTTCTTGTACCCCCAGCATGATGGTACAACTCATTAGCATGAAAGCTAGAGAAACCCATCATGTGTTGGCACGGATCCTCAGGTATAACATCATCGTTGTCAGACGCAAACATTTCCTTCTGAGAACGGACTGCGTTATTAGAGTTCTCAAAAGTCACTTGTCTCAATATTCGCCTTTGTGGGCGTGAAGTCTCAACGGGCTCTTGGACTTCAATCTGTAGCCTGGTGTAAGCAGTTTCAGGCATCTTCTTGTCGTGGTGGATACGACCCCCAGTACTGTGAGTCATTCAGGACCTCTTCAATGGGCCCAAACATTCACTGATTTGAGCTTTGCCTCGATCGGCATGCAACAAGCTGATGCACTCTCTAACAGTTGGCTTGCTTCGGAATGTGCCTGCGAGATTAGCTGAAGCGGGAACAAGCTTAGCCGGAGATCCAGACATGGCTGCCAACGGTGGCCTTAGTGCCAGGGTGACCTTATTCAGATCACTCCATAGTGGCTCAGTTAGGGCGCCGGACTTTGGCCTCGGTGCCGGGGTGACCTTATTTAGATCACTCAGCAGTGTCTCAGTTAGGGCGCTGGACTTTGGCCTCAGTGCTGGGGTGACCTTATTCAGATCACTCTGTAGTGGCTCAGTTGGGGTGCTAGACTTTGGCCTCCAGACTCGGCACATCTTTGGTGGCTTCCTGGCCACTTCGTTCTCTCTCAGCATTTGGGCCTCCTAGACTAAGGCCTGTGTGCATGCAAGGAGTGTGCGGCACTTTCAGATGTGTTCCTCAAGCATTGAACGATTCTGTCTGACGCGGACCCACTCACTTGTTAGCAGCTTGGAGGAGCTGCCCACCGTCTGAGGCTGAAGCCTCTAACTTGTTCTGGATCTTAGATCCACCTCATAGCGGATCCCATCCACTGACTGCAAGGCCTTAGTGAATCAACGCGCCATGCTTTGGCGTCGTCTCTGTCGGGCTCTCTTTGACTAGCGCGGATCTGGCCACCTTAGGGGCTAGGGAAACACTGCTACCTACAATCTTGACACAGCTGGGCTGGAATCTTCTCTCTAGGACTCTGAATCCGAGGCCCAACGGATCTTCCTTACAACGGAGATTATCTTGGACTAGCGCGGAGAGGAGGATCTAGATGAGAATGAAAGGTACTCCTCATACATCTGTTGATCGAACTCATATTCAATCTCTTCCATGATCGGGATCTAGATCCGCGACTGCGACACGACAGCCTCATCAGCGAGACCGTTGGCTCCCACTGTAGTTGCCAGCTTGTTCACAGGAAAAGTTGGTCCGATTTTCATTGCTTGTGAACTCATTAAAGCTTTATGCAATTACAAATGAATTCAACAACAAAAGGCGTCTTTTTATAAGACTTACAACGAAAATCAAGAAAAATTACAACTTTCTCCTGAACAAACGCAAAAGCCTGTTTATCACGCTCCTGCTTGCGTGGAATCTTTGCCAGTGCTGGGGTTTATCCATGGACCACCGCATGATCAGATCTAGGTCAAGATCTATGGGATCGAGGAGACTATTTCACAAAGGAAATAGATCACCTTAGGTGAACGAGATCGACTAAGCGAAATCATTACTCTTCTCGGGATCAAAAACCAAGTTTTGATCCAGAGGGAAGCACAGTAGATCTGATCTAGATCTCCTCAAACTTTTTTACTTGATGCGTAGGACTCGCTAGGTCTTCAGATCTGTGTCAGAAAGAACTTTAGAGTTGTAGAAAATGAAGAGCTCGCGTGCAAGAAGTCCGGTACAAAAGGATACAGCCTCTGCAAAAATTCTAGCCCCTTACAAATGAGACCTCCTCTCTATATATAGGCAAATGAGAGGGGGGTCGGCTTGTGGCCAAGACACCTCCTTAGTGTCTCGTCCTTGGATGAGACACCAAGGAGGTGGCTCGGCCTTGGCCTAGCCACCAAGTGGTGGCTCGGCCATGGCAGAGCCACCATTTGGTGTCTCGGCCACCGAGCCACCATTTGGTGGCTTGGTTTGGGCTGAGGCGCCTACGGGGCTTCTTCCGTCGATTCTCGAGTCTTCCAAGTCTGATCCAGTTGTTCTGAGTTCGATCCCATTGCTTTGAGTCTGACTTAGTTCAATCTTGTTGATTCCTGTCGATCTGAGGTTTCACAGTTGAGTTCGTGTCTTGTCGACTCACTTCATGCGTTTCATCGACTCACTTTGTACACCCACGTCGTCAACTATTTGTCATTGGATCACTGCTGAATTGTTGAATGGCTTGCCACACGTCAAGTCCCAATCACGAGTCGGGTTCAGGGTCTTATAGGCAATGTTTTAATGCCTACAAGGATAGTACTAGAGGAAGATCAAAGATTAATTAAGTACCTCATTCCTTACGGAGCACTTTACACAACCCCTAAACCTTACCTTAGACACAAACTTATTCAAGTAAACTTGAACCGGTTCACTTAAGAATTTCTTGTTCCTTAATGAGCTCGAATCCTTAGGGGCCAACGTCTAATGAGTTTTAAGAGATGTGGATTTGTGTAGTGAGAAATTAGTGATTTATGGGCTAAGGAAAAGGTGATGAAATCTCTCACCTTATCTTGATTAATGGGTTTTTACCCTTGAAAATATTTTCAAGTGAGTGACAAATCAAGATGCTCAAATCAATTTGGTGAATTCCTACTATTATATACAATGCAACCCTAGGAATTAAAAGAAACTATAAAAGAATGCAAAATTAAAATCTTTTTATTTTTTTAATTAAGGTTAACAATCAAACAAATGTGAGAAAAGAAAATTTTGTTTGAATTTATTATCTTGTTAGTAAATATCTAAGTGGAGGGTGAATTTTTATTATGGTTGACAAAAGTAAAATATTTTTTTTTCTTTTTAGATCCTAATTGTCTCTAATTGTGAGAAACTAACTAAAAGTGATGGATTTGAAAATACTAAAAAGAGGAGTTACCCACGTAAAAACATCCTAGCCTCTTTGAAGACTGTTCTTCAATCTTCAATCTTCAATCTTCAACCCTTAATCTTCAAGCTCCAAGTAGTTCCTTGATAATCACATTTTAATTACAATTTAATACCCTTATAATCCATTTTATATAAATAAATACACCACTAATAATTGT
>JBAKGM010000326.1:43044129-43063483 GCA_037177215.1 Asparagus racemosus
TCACGTTCCTCGTGGGATCGATAACTTTTTATACTATAACTTGTTAGTTGTATACTTGCAACTCCGGAGGTAACGCTCGTTATTTTTCCCACAACAAGTGCCTCGGCTGATCGAGGCACCATTTGGTGCTTCGGTCGTGGCTGAGGCGCCAATGGTGCCCGGCCAAACTCCCCTCCTTTCTTTTCAGATGCTTATAAATAGGCCAGGGGGTTCAGTTCTAGGGGTTGGAAAAATTACAGCCTCGGGCGAGATCCACGCGAGCTTTTGCACAGATCCAAGCACCTGCAAAATTAAAAGGCTAGATCCAGATCTTAAGCAAGCGAAGAACGCCTTCAACTTCAGATCTCGTCGACGAGAGAAAGATCAGGAGCAGATCTACTTCAGATCTACGATGTATCCCTCTGGATCTAAGCTTGGTCTTAGTCCCGAGAAGAGCCGTGAAATCGCTTGATCGATTTCACCTGCTTCAGGCGATCTATTTCCTTCGTGAAATAGTCCTCTCTATCTCGTAGATCTTGACTTGGATCAGATTACGCGGTGGTCCATGGACATAAAAAGTCCCAGGCACAGGGAAAGACACCCACGCAAGTGAGGATCCAATAAACGGATCCCGCGTTTGTTCAACAACGGTAAGAAAGTTGTAATCTTTTTTCGGTTTTCATTATAAGTCTTATAAAAGGGCGAGATTTTTATCTGAATTTCATTGTAAAAAATAAATTTGTAACGAATTCAAATCAAGGACAGTCGGAACAACTTTCCCGGCAAACAGTATTCATATTTTATTTGAAACTATAGTCCTTAATTTTGTTAAAATCCTTATAATCACAAGTTTCTATCCTATGAGATGGCCCTATCCTAAGCATGGCCGGTTATGTATGCACTTTATGCATACACTCCTCTCCTAGTAAGAAGTTTCAATATAATACCTCCAAAAAAATTTATTTATAAATTAGAAGTTAATCAATCCACTTTGCTATAATGTAATCTGTTGATTCAGATATCAAACAGGAAAATTTAGTGTAGATTATGTAGGGCTTTAGGGTTCCTCAATTTTCTTTAATGGTTGATTATTGAAAAGAGGATTCGGTTTTGCACACAAACAATACGTAAGAAAATCAGAGTTGGGTTCTCTGGGGGTTCCCCTGATAATCAAGTCAGTATTGATCTTAAGTGGAGGAGAATAGTACGATTGTAGTGTGTTATATTGCAAAAGATCATATACCTCCATGCAATAGGCAGTGCACCTATTTATAGCAGATCTAGGAGGGTAATTGAGTAATTCGCCTGAGTCTAAGCAGTCAGCTTATTTGACTGATACTTTACAGGTGTCGGCTGCGCGTGGTGTGAGTCACCTTTGTGATTAATGCGAGGGTGACAGGGGAAGTAAGGTGCTGATAAAGCCTAATGAGTCATTAAGACTTTTGGGGTCGATGTAATTATGACTCCGACCGTACATTTAATGTGATGGTGATTAGCTATCAGTGGGGATTCGAGAATGACTGTCTTTCGTCTCAGCTTTGCGAGAGGGTCGATAAAAGACGCCTTTTAATTCGGTCATTTTGGATTGAGAGCTTCTCAACTCAATCTTACAACTTGAAGAGGCATGGAGTCGATCTTAACGGCAAGGTCTGAGTGAGGACGACTTTCGATTCAGCCCTTCTTGGTAAGGGTCAAGTGATGACGTCATTTGAGTCGTCCTGCATAGGGCCGAGTCAATCTGATGCATACTTAACCCGAGACACGTGACACTTGGTCATTTCTGTGATACAACATCATCCTTGTCTATGTAAGTCAATGATCACCAATAAAAAGAGATAAAAGGAATTTCATGTAAGCCCTCCAAACTTTTTTATTTATAAATTGGAAGTTAATCCAAATTTAATTAGACAACTCAAATTTAATTAGGAGTTGGTTTTTATCACCATCTGCTATCATGTACATACAAATCATTCTTTTTTGTATTATTAGCAGTGCACCACCTTAGTGATTGTTATCAAACAATCGGTGAACTCCCTTTCTCTTATATTCTCCTTTTTCTCTTTTAAATTACACTATTGTATAGAAGATTTATTCCTAATTACTTCCAAGGAAGAACATTGTTGACTTGCTAAACAATGTAGAATTTTTTGAAAACTAGCTTGAATTTTCATAGGATTGGGGGGAGGGAGGGAGAGAGACGTAAATGGCTTAAAGTATTCTTTTACTGATTCAAAGATTTTTTACTAAAATAGGTATTTAAAGGTCAGGGGGTTTTGTGAGAAATCTCGTATTTGTAGGGATTAAATCCGAATTTCAAAGTTAAGAGGGTTTATCTACAACACCCCCGAAAACTGAGAGGATTTCTTCTAATTAAAATAGTTAAGAGGGTTTTCTGAGCACCATAAGTGGCTCGGGGTATTCTTCTACTGGTTGGGGGATTTTATGAACTAAAATGAGTACTTAAGTCATTTCACATTTTGAAGTAACATCGTCAGGGGGCTTTGCTAAGAAAAGCATAAAGATCAGGGAGGATTATCACAATGTATTTTATGGTAAAACGTAAACTATTTCGCAACCAAGTTATAGTAAAGAAATAAACTAAAAGAAGTAATCAAGATATTTGACTACATGCAATGCACGTGCATCCCACCTAATATTCTTCTAAGAGCACGAGCGCCAGATGTTATCAGATAAAGATTGAATTAGAATTCCGAATTATCAAATTTCAATTCTATATATATGTGCAACGCAATTTCTACTTTACTCGTACTATCTCCAATTATCATTAGCGTTCATACATGTGTACAAACAAAAATTCGAAATTACATCGTACTATACGAATTTAAAACTATGACAGGCTTACTACCTGATAAAAATTTCCAAATTCCAGTATCCTCTACAATAATGATGGGAAATTCAATTGCAATTTGTACTTAACAGTTACAAATAAGGGGTGGGGGCGGGGAGGGAACAAACAAAACATAACTAACGCTTTCTCTACACAAAAAGTGCTCAAATACAGCATCAACTTATAGCTATATATATAGCAGATGAAATAACATAAAATGATGCAAGCGGATCCAATTAATTAGTTCACTTCAGCTCTTAACACTTAACTTTCCCAGATCATCTCCTGAAATAACAAAACAAACATAACACATCCAATTAACACATTTCCAATCTCAAAAACACCATCTACTAGAGCATTATTATTGTCCACAAAATAGCTATGCGTCGCCTTTATCAGGTTGAAGAAAGCTTAGCCTCTCGAAGTCTGCACACAGCAAAAAGAGTATAATATGGCATTAAAAACATTGGAATTTTGGAATTTTTCTTCGCAAACAAAGGCTGTATATATAATTCTTGATTTGTATAAGGAATCTGGTGGTAGTTCTCAAATATTTTTCGAAAAGTAACTGTGTGTTACGTGGGATTCAGAGTATTCTTTAGATTGATATTGCAATTTTTCATTTTTCAAGCCAAGATGATGTCTTACTTAGCGGACTTTTCAAATTTTGTTTATGATGGGTTTGGTCGATGCAGCGTGTCATACCTTCTCCAGTTGGAGTCTCTGGTCAATGTCCGGAGCGGCCGGGCGGGGTCGGGGGTTTCATCGGAGTCGTCAGATTAAGCACAACATCCGGCTTCCCTTGATAAAACTCATAGATCTCATACCTAAAATTACAGCTCTTGGCAAGCACCCTCCCCCCTTGACTCGCTTCATAACCCGTGTACTCGCCCCGTATCTGCCGCAAGCACTGGCTGCACCCGTCGGCCGACAGGTCCCTCGTGCACTGCGCCAGTCCGTTTATCGTGACGCCGTCGCCGCTCCCGTTCACCGCGGTCCCGGTGGCGAACATGTCGGACGAGTTGTAGACGGCGTAGTTGTCAATTTCGTCGAGGAGCTCCTTCTGCAGCCGGATGAAATCTTGAACATTGTCGGCGACGCTCATGGTGTTGATCAGTATCGAGAAGCCGGTGTAGTCGATTGAGGAGAAGAAGCGGAAGTTAGAGTATCGGAGCTCGCAGTTGTCGTACCAGACCGTGGCTTGCTTGCCTCCGGGGCAGAGGGAGGGGACGTCAGTCACGGCGTTTTGGACGCAGACGCGGCAGTCGGAGGGACCGACGTCACCTCGGCAGAGGAAGAGGCCGTAGGCGGTGTCGGGGGTCGAGCCGGCGGTGTTGGTGGTGAAGGTAGAGTTGGTGGAGGTGAGGATTTGGAAGAGTTGATCGAGGTTTGATTTGTATTTGCTATTGGAAGTGTAGTTACCGACGCCGCAGCTATAGGAGAGGGGGTCGCCGGAGCTGAAGCGGGAGCGCAGGAGGAGGAGGAGGAGGAGGAAAAGATAGAAGACATTAGTCATGTTTTTATTCGGTGTTGCCCTGCTCAAGTGAATAGCTGAGTTCAAAACTTCCTGGTATATAGCACTAGCACTATAGTCTTTGTGGTATGTGATGAGTGAAATTTAAAATTTACTCTTCCAAACGGCCGGCTAACTGTTTCGATACTATCGAGCGCATTGGTGCACTGTAAGCCGTTGGACTGACCGAGTGAAACTTTTAGTTTGGCTTGATCATTGCCAAAAGTACTAGTACTAGTTACACTTGATTGGACTTACATTATGAACCAATCTCTTGATCAATATCAGACGTGGCACTATGTTTTTAGAGTATTATAGGCTTGTCGTTTTAGGGGTATTTTCCCTAAAGTTGATGATTTGTTGGTAATTTTACAAATACTGAGATTTTAATTTTGCAAATACGCTTGATTTAGGGGGGGTTGTGCGTGTGTGTGTGGAGGGAGGAGATATTCATGAGGTGACACCATAGATTCAATCTAAAAAACGCCTCTTAATTCATGAATTGGACTATTCTAATTGATGATCCGCTCCATTCATAGTGATCTAAATGTCTCAAAATATCTATAAAATAAAAATCATGATGATTAAATACTTCTTAATCATATTTTTCTTTTTAGTTATATTGTTGTAAAACTGTTTATTTTATAATCACTTGATGCATGAGTAACTATGATCTAATATGGCTAATTTTTTATTTGTATACAATCTAAAATATATAAATCAAAATGAGCAGAGTGTATTAAGTAATTTGATAGCATATAATGTAGTTTTGAAGGCGCTACCTTAGATTGAATATAAGGTGCCACCTTGTTAACACTTTTCCATATATATCTACACACACACACACATCATACTCTTTATAAAAGTGTGAGTTTGGGAAAATATTTTATGAATAAAAATACCCTTGACCCTTTCACATATTACATTGTTATCCTATTCTAATTAATACAAATAATTAATTCATTAAGAAATTATGGTAAAAATATTTAATATATATCATATGTATGTATTTTATTGCATGTGAAAATATTTAATTGATAAAAGATAAGAACTTCGTAATTATAAGTTAGTTTTTATCTTTAAATTTAATTTTATACGGTAATAAATAAAGAGATAAAAATTTGTTATCCTATCCTAATATCTTTAAATTATGAGATAAAGATTTAATAATTAGAACTTAGTTTTTACGTTTAAATTTAGTTATCTATAGTAATTAGTGAAGATATAAAAAGTTGCTATCCTACTCTAATATTTTAAATTACAACATCATGATAAAAGATAAGGGTTTAATAATTATAAAAAACACCCTAAAAATTTTAAAATTCGTGAAAAAAACATAATAAAAAATGAAAGATACAAAGTGTACACTGAAAATAGACAAATTTGTAAAAAGTACCATGCAAACTTAGAAAATTGAAAAAAACTTCTTTAAATTTTTAAAATTTTTTAAATTAAAACGTCATGATAAAAGATAAGAGTTTGATAATTATAAATACGAAGTATACACTAAAAATTTACAAATTTAAAATACTTAGGAAATTGCAAAAAATACCCTTAAATTTTTGAAAATTAATAAATTACAACATTACGATAAAAAATAAGGGTTTGATAATTATAAAAAAACACCCTCAAAAATAAAAAATTTACAAGAAACAAAAAAAATAAATTAAAGATACAAAGTATACACTAAAAATCTATAAATTTGAAATTTACAAAATGTACCCTAGAAACTTAGAAAGTTGCCAAGAAAAACTCCCTTAAAATTTTAAAAATTTTTAGATGTTTTCTATAATTCCTTGATTTTGTAATATTTGTAATTCTTGAAATTTTTAGCTTGCATTTGTAAATTTCAAATTTTCGGGTAGTAAATCCATCCAGCTCAATTTCTTTTGTGGTTTAAAACTGAATGGCCTCATACATATTTGAAATATATAATGTGATACACTTGTTAGATATTAGTAAGAGTTTCCATGATATTTGAAGTTTAGTGCCGAACACTCAAACTTATTAGGGGTTTAGTAAAATTTACCCATATAAATTCTAATTTTTATAGAGAAGGTAGATGGACTAATATAATAAAAATATAAACTCTATGTGAACAATCAAAGTATTTCATCTATATATATAGGCACGATAGGATGAGATGGTGAGATGGTTTGCTCAACGTGAGATGGACATTCTATACTGTTAGATTCAAATTAATGATTAAATTTAAACTAATTACTTAATTAATTAAACATATGCGGCCCCTACATTTATTTGATTTTCCTGTCAAATCTAATTGGTTAGATTTAAACTAATTAGTTAGTAAACCCTCGTGTGATGTTGAGAGCCA
This sequence comes from Asparagus racemosus, assembly GCA_037177215.1. Taxonomy (NCBI): domain Eukaryota; kingdom Viridiplantae; phylum Streptophyta; class Magnoliopsida; order Asparagales; family Asparagaceae; genus Asparagus; species Asparagus racemosus. Next base: position 43,050,805 of record JBAKGM010000326.1, read on the forward strand.
TATATAGTCAACCCGTCAGTAGGTGGCGGACTCAACTTTAGTCCGGCTCCTCATGCCAGAATAGTGGCTGTCAATTGATAAAAAGTTTGACAAAAGAACATAGTTTTGATTGGAAGAGATAGAGATAACACGGTGGAGGAAAAGTGATGTGGAAAGATATTTTGGGTGGAGGGAAAAAACACTTGGTGGAGGGAACTTTATTTGTTTTCTTCGTAAAGGCAGCCACTAGATAAACATCCTTCAAAGTTATGCTCTTTGCTTAATCCCCTTCTACTTAAAATATTTAAGATGAGTGAGTGCAATTAAGATACGCTATATATTTGTTGAAATATTTGGAAAGTTAAATTTCAACTTTAGAATTATTTTAAAAAAAGCTAACTCTTCATGGCAACAATCTAATCTAAACGGAATTAAGTTATTTTTAACCTCTCAGGGCAGGCTAAGTTAATTCTTTTCTTTAAACCTCCTCTCTTAGCCCCTTGCCACACAGCATCATACAATACGGTCAGAATGTAAGAAAACTATTCTCTCATACAGTTTTAATTTGTCAATGGAATGCGTTCAATTACGTGAAAGAAATGGTGTTGGAATTGGAATTTGGGAAGTTTGTGTCCCTAGAGAAAATTCAAAATCAAACGGATGAGAAATCAAATGCCAGACTAATTTCTGTCCTCAATTTGTTCGTCACACAGGCAATAAAATGACACTCTGAGAAGACTTTTACGAGTCAAGGTCGCCGTTTGTGTTATCGTTAAGCCGGATTAGCTAACATGGTTTAAATGAGGTGACTGGCCAGCGTCACCTTCATAATAGACTGAGTGCAGTGCAAGAGAGGAAATGAGCGAGTTGTTGAAATGCTTTCATGGGTTATGCTTGAGTTGTCATGGTTGGTTAAAATAACTTAATAATGGTTGAGAAGGTACTTAAGAGATGTTTTGCTTTATGTTTAGATTATGCCTCCCGGCAAACTTTTTTGGTAATATATGACATTTTTTGAAGACATCCTAATAAGTTTTAACTCTGTCGGTATTGACAAATGATTTCTCCTCATCCCTTGCTTGATAGTTGGATACCAAAAAAAGTCTTAACAGCAAATAATGCAAAAACTACAAGCATAACGATAAATGAGGAAGGAACTGTTTCACGTAGACTTTTGAACTGTTTCGTGCAGACTTTTCAAACACGGCTCGAAGATGACTCCGAAAAATTGCTGAAGTTGAGTCTCGACATGAGAGAGTTCTCTCGTTCTCTCTTTTCAGACAAATAGCAACTATTATTGACAAATAATTGCATGAACTTAATTGCATTCAAACCGATATAAGGATACAGATTTTACTATGTAAGATCCTTGTTGTTTTGAAAAAAGCTTAGCAGCAAATAAATGAGGCCTGTTTCCTTGCAAAGAGGCATCAAAAAAGGCTATCTGAATGCTCCTCGTGGCAATTTTACCCTCCAAGTATACCCTCCAAGAATACCAGCAAAGCCAAAGTTTAGTCGTCCATGTTGCTTGCTGCTTCAATGCTTGTCTACTGATCCCAATGATTCGTATCGCTTGGGGTGCATCTCGTCGATAATATGTACAATGATGAAGAGAATCTATATGGTGGAAATAAATTGATTGGTAGGAAGGAAATTATTTCTTCTGAAGGGGCCTGGTATTGTTCCATAGCCATTCTTGCGCAGAGCCTTCCAACAATGGTGACACCTGCAAATGAAGTCGCAGAACAAATATTTCAGAAGCTCGTGCGCATGTCAAATAGATTTTATAATCATTTGGTGGAAACTAATACATAAAAAAATAAACACATATTACTTCTCACGTTTCTCTAAAGCTTTTTGAGAGATGATTACAGTCTAAATGGAATAGTATTTGATACAGAATCCACTGTATAATATAATCGAAATATCTGCAATAATGTAAATGATTTTAAATTCGTTTGAAACTACCAGTAGTTATTATCAAGTGCAAAGAAAATCACGGGACTTATACACCAATTTTTTGACCTATTTAATTATGTATAATATTCATCTTTCCGATTAATTTAGTGTCAATTTGGAGGCATAATTTGCAGTTTTTAGGAATTACAAACTTAACAGTTAGATAAGCATGGTTGAGATCTTTGGAATATTAGAGGAAACTACTAGGGGGTGCATGCTTCATCCGATGAATCCCATCATGCTATAAATTAGTAAAATTCAGTGGTACTTCATTCTTCTAAGGATCATTAAGAGGGAATGGGGGAACTTGGAAGTTCTATTCATATTATCAAAGTACCAACCTAAGTGGGTTCCCTTCGCATGATTCCCCGTCTCAAACTCACAGCTCATAGTCAGGGAAGTTCACAAAGGATCCAGGCCAGGTTTAGTGCCAAACACATTAAACGATGGTCTCTAAGCATCCTAAACGTTTCTTCCAAATTTCAGTTAACCGTGCGACTTATTTAGTACAAAAAAATTGTATCTGAAGTTTTCTACTGATGTTTTTATGTCCACCAATTATTATGGAGTTTCATCAATTCCATACTTTCAAAGATGTCAATAGCCCAATGTACGGGAAAAAAAATCTTTAACAGGGCTTTTCCTGTCTTATTTTATGTGTATGAAAGATTCTAATAACTGTCTTAATGTTTCCATGCATAGGTACTTTTGCAAATTCCCAGAAAAGCCTTCACTAGAAATTAATCAATAAAACAATTTCTGTGCACAAATGCACCTAAAAGAGATCTGTTAATACAGGATCTATACTATTCAGTGATCCAGGAGGGGAACTAAAAGAACCAAAAACATCAGTTTTCCGATGATTGGGTTCAGTTTCAGTTTTCTTACAGAAAAGGTAAGGATGAAAAGATCATCAAACTATATGCGTGCGTGAGTATGAGGTCAGTTCAGCATTTCTATTTCGTTATACTTTGCCCAGAAAATGAAACAGTGAACTGGCCTACCCCTAGTGGAACCTCTCCATATGTTTCAAGGTGCAGAAAATAATTTCTATTAAAGCAAATAAATTCTGTTGTAACTTGTAGTAGCTAGTGGGTTTCATATCACATGATCAATAGTTGCTAGCTTGCAGATACGACCAAATCAAGCAACAAATAGAAAAATGAAGGTGAAACTGGATCTTTAATCCCACTGACCTTTTCCCAGACTTCTAAATGATAATCATTCAACCAAGTGATTTCTGATGAAGATAACAAGGATAAGTCAACTAGTTTAGACTGCAAGCACAAAGAAGAAACAAACTAGTAAGATAAAGAAACAACATGAATTTGTATTTTCATACTAAAATCCAACGGATAGAAGGCAATATGAAGATCAACTAAGAAGACAAAGAAGTAATTACCAAAAAAAACTACAAACATCAGTCTTAATCAGATGATTCAGCAGATTATACTAAAACCAGGACTACTTGCTTAAGTCTTCTATGAACTGTTATAAGGAAAATCTGAAGAATATATTTTCATGTAGCATGAATAGTTATCAAGAAAAAGACTCAAGTAGTTGATAAATAAAAGGGGTTTTCGATATTAGTCTCTTACATCATTAATATTTTGATATTAGTCCTTATGGTTAGTTGGGGTTTAAAATGTTTAGGGAATATTCTGGTACATTTAACTTTTTTATGGAATGGATAGTTATACCCTCACTCCTAATACCCAAAGCCACATATCCACTTAAGAAACCCCTCAAGAGCCTCCAAACCCATACCCATTTATTCAAAATTCAAATCTACTTCACATATCTTCTTCTCTAATGGTCCCCTCTCCGCCCTTATGAACCCAAACCCAAGGGTTTTTACAAGAAAACCACCTAAACATTTATCCGAATTGCATTGTACCACCTTTATTTTATTTTACTTTTACCTACCTTAGTTTGCTTACATGTTCTCAATGTCACATTTTTCTATATTTTCTGTTTTTTAAAAAAGTGAAATTACTATAATAGCCCTCAGTCTAACACAAGAGAAAAAAGGAGAGGCGAAGGAGAGGAAGGGGAGAGGGGGAGGAAAGTTAGCAAAGTTGGTAGCAAGAGGGTAGGGACGGAGGTCGGCGGCAAGAGTGGAGAGAAAGGAGAAGGGGAAGGAGGAGGAGGAGAGGAAGGAGGTAAGGAATATGAGAATGAAGGAGGAGGGGAGAGGGGAAGGGAGGTAGAGGGGGAGGAGAGGAGGTAAGGGGTTAGAGTTTGGAGAAACCCTAGAAATGGAGGAGATGGTGGAGGAGGACGGGGAGGGGAAGAGGAGGAAAGAGAGGAGGTGGAGGGGGGCCATTGGTGGAAGGGGAGGAGAAGAGAAAAGAAATTAGGGTTTGGAGAAACCCCAGGGGTGGAGAAGATGGAGGAAAAAGAGGAGATGGAGAGGTGAGGGAAGGGATGAGGTGAGGGCTGTGTTTTAAAAATAGGCTGATTTTATCGATTTATCCCCAACATATAGGGTTTTGGTCATGGCCGATACGATTTCTGTAAAAATTTATTGCATATCGTTTTTGGCCGGTTTGTCCCGATTTATCGGTGTAAATCCAATAAAGCAGCCGATTTCTCCTGAATTAAAAATAGCCTAATTTCTACAATTTACACTTTAAGTAAACTGGTTCGGATTTGGAGGCAAAAACCTCATTTTTCTATACCCAATCCGCATTCATTAAACAAAAACTATGTTATCCTATTCTATTTCACATCCGCTCATCGTGTAACTTTAATTCTCTCTGCCTCTATTGTTCTCTCCCCCAAATCGCTTGCAACTCGCTCGAAGACCTCCATCGACGACCTCTCTCGAAGACCCTCTCTTGATATTTCATTCAATGTGCTTAGATTACATTTTAGGACATTATATTACATATGCTCACCATCCGACACAACATTCCGATTTTTACTTTTTATCCCCGATATATCCCCGATAACTGGGATCCGAAATGAATTTTGGTCGTTCGATATATTTCCGATAACCGATATTTAAACCCTTAGGTGGGGGAGGACGGGGAGGGGAAGGGGAGGAAGAAGGTGGAGAGAAGAGAGGGGTAAAGTGGGTATTTTTGAATTTTTTAGAGCTGAATAGTGGCAAAGATTTGACATTGAGAACATGTAAGCAAACGCAAGTGGTTTACATTAAAAAAAATTTAAATATGGTAAGTTGCAATTTGGGCAAAAGTTAAGATGGTTTTTATATAAAAACCCTTAATTTAAACCCAATAACATCCTAAACCATTTAAAAAATTCAAACCCAAAGTCAGTTAGATAGTTATCTTCCCCAATAACTACCCTTTGAGCTAAGCCCATGAAAGTAATGGCTACTTTCTCCACCAAAATCTAAAAAAAACCCCAATGCCTCCTCAAGAAGACATCTCCATCAAATTATTTTTATCCCTGAATATGTTTAAAGTCTTGAATCATTCTCTCGGTTCAAATAACTTTGTTAATAAAGTTTCTAATTTTTAAGGCAAAGAGGATTAAAGGGGATAACAGAGAGGGGGGTGACTCTGTAATTATACAACCATGGTTTACTACTAACCCGAATATGGTTAGCATTTTAAACAAAAAGAAGTAATAGAAAGACTTATTTCAACACACTTAAAGGATTTGAGGGACTAATGTCAAAATATGAAGATTTGGGGGACTAATATCAAAATTCTAATGACTTGAGGAACTAATATCGAAAAACCTCTAAATAAAAAGGTTTAGTGACTAAATTTATCCTAACAATACCTAAAATATATATCATATGAAATAAGGTTAAAAATCAATGGAAATGCATTATGCTATGATATTGGTTAAGTTTTAAAAAAATCCAATTGCATATTTGTTATACTGATCAAAGTAACAAAGTAAAAAACATGCCACAATTAGGAATTAAATTTATCCAAGTGTTCCAGTGTATCTACTGTGAACATGTGAAATGCCACTTCGCGAACAAAATCTGTGGTATTTCAGTTAGCAGGTATAGCTCGCTGTCGAGAAGGTGATGATAATTACGTAAAAATGTCATACATACCTGAATTGGAACAAATGTAAGCTTTTCAAAACCAAGATATCCGATGCCTCCAAATGCATTTGGTAAATTCTTCTCAACAACATAAAGAAGATTCTGCAAAAGGTTTTATGAAGAAAATGAAACACTCAAGAAGGTGTAGAAAACCGCATCAAAAGTTCTTACAGAAATTATCTTAGCAAACTAACTTATTAAAACTAAAGATACAGCTCGTGATACAATGTGAAATAAGTACCTAGAGAAAAAACCTAATGACAACAATACATTTATGAAACAAGTCTTATTTGTCTCCGCTGCAACATTAACACATGTAATATGAAGGAAAGGGACATTTCGACCTGTAAGAATCACGAATTCAATTCTACATTGAAATAAATGAAAGGAATGTCATAATAGAGGTTAACAGAAAAAAAAACGTTGATTCTTTCCTACATTAGTGGTTAAAATACTACAACAAATATCTAAAGTAGATAAGAATAGATGAAGAAAATATGGTTTTGGCGAGAAAGATTATAAATTATGGCACAGACCAAAAGATATGACGCATCTGCATTGCAAGCATCATCATATGTAATACTGGCTACTGAGAATCGACTTTTACAACTGAAACAATGGTAGTAGCCTGCTTCAATTCATTTCATTCTTTTTCATGACCTCAGATATTTGAATGATTCTACAGCCTGTTTTGAATTTGTCAGTTCCGCTAACAATATGAACAACATGAAATTGCAGTCTACTACTTCCTTGAAGCGTGCAGACAACCATATCAACAACATGGTACGGTGTTGACAGAAAAAATTTTACTCCGAGAAAAAGAACAGTTTTCACAACATGACATGGCAATTAAATAAGTATCTGCCTAATACCTTTTAGCATGACAAGAGACAGGGGTAAGAAACATGATACATTAAACAAATATACATCTGTTTATATACTTTTGAGCATGATGCTGAGAAGTTCGGTAAGACAATATGTAACTAATAATCAATCTGAGTATACCTTTCAGCATGATCAAGGATAGTTTCTGCAACTAAATATACAGAGAAAATTCATCAGAAACTGAAGCAAGTGTTTTCATATATTCGCAATTTATGTAGACGAAAATTCAGATGCTTTAAATTCCTAGCATTAAAATGCAAATCCCCAATCAAAGTTTTTTAGGTGTCAGAAACATACTTAGCATAAAAATATTAATTGACTTCAAGATTTAAAATTAAGGATGGCACCTCTATTCTAATCCCAAAAGAATGATCTTCATAATAACCAGGTTCGTTGCTAACAATCATACCCTCCCGCAATGGAGTCATATTTCCAAATCGGAAGCTTATACTCTGTGGACCTTCATGCACATTTAATGCAGCGCCTACACCATGACCAGTCCCTGAAACAAGTAGAGTCAATATATAATTTTTAACAGCCTTTAAGCAGGCAATTCATGTCTGCACTGACTGAACACCAATTTTTATAGTAAAGAAAATCACCATGGCGATAATCAAGCCCAATTTTCCAGAGAGAAGACCGTGCTAACACATCAAGAACAAAACCAGGAGTGTTTTCAGGGAATATTGCCTGATCTAGAGCTATATGTCCCTATACCACAATGCAGTCAGTATCTTAAGTAACATGTCTAATAAAGGAGATTGGGAAAGTAAACAAAAACAACGTCTAAGAGCCCTGTAAAGAAAACACTACTTTACATTCTTCAATATAGAGTTCAAATATAGCTTTCTAACTTCAAATATCAAAGTGTGAGGTTAAAATTATATATGGAGTACCTGTAAGACTCGCGTGAAACACTCTTTTTGTCGTGAAGATGGCTCACCAAAATGTACTGTCCTTGTAATGTCAGTAGTACCATCGACATACTGGGCACCACTATCTAGTAGGAAAAGGTTCTTGTCATCAACAATACTGCAGTTTTCTGGTAAGGGCCTGTAATGTATGATTGCACCATTTGGTCCGTATCCTAGAAATCAGTAAATAACTAATTACTAACCCAAAAAAGAACCCAGTAAATATAAATTATCTGTGAAGTCTTCAACACAAAATCAATAACAGTATTCCTTCAAATGAAATAGTAGTAAAAGTAACAATTCATGCTCATGGTAGGGTATCAGAATGTTCTATGTATCTAAAGCATGAACACAGATAACACCCCTCTCTCCCCCCATAAGAAAGTAATAAAGATGTGAATTGACACAGAAAGTTTTCCAGAAAGATCAAACAAAAACAAAAATTCAGATTTACAAAACAAAAAAAAAAAAAGAAACTCAATGACAACTTAAAATGAGACTTTTATACTAATAAAGACTACAATTAACTCCAGAGCCCAGAGGTTAGTTATGGTGAATACACCAGGATAAAGATCTTCATAGAATTCCCACTACAACAACATAGGCTAACTAATGTATAAAGAAACTAAATAAAAGCAAGATTTAAAATACCACTGATGGTTTCGAAGCTTGTGTCGATGAAACCAGCCTGCTTTTTACGAAAATCAAGTAGTTTCTGAGCAACTTCTACTTCAGTTAGATCCACATTCTTAAGAATTTCTTCTTCCAGCCAAGACCAAAATTCTGCTAAAGCAATGGCATCTCTGCGATGAACATATTTTTATCACTGTGGGAACATGCATGTCCAGCATAAAAATATATTTGTCTTCTAACAACATCATAAGCAATATTATTGTTATGATGTCCTTTCTATCCAGAGGATGACAGAACAGAACAAAAAATTTAGATAATTGAACATCTAGTTTTAGAATCTAATCGATGCTGTTACACTACAGGAAACTATTAATTCTCTTGCAGTTTTAGATTTCAATCTATTTTAGTAATGAAGTAACTGATTCAAATCTTCTGCAAGACTAACTGGAACAAGGAAAACAATTCATCTGTTGTGACAGCAGGTGTATTGCCTTCAAGCAAAGAACTGATATTTGGCGCGTGTGCATGTGTGCGCATGTGTATGTGTCTGTGTCTCTCTCTGTATGTGTGTGTGTGCGTATACATATGCGTGTATGAATATGTGCCTGTGTTGTGTGCAAAGTACATACAGAATCAGTAACAATATCCAGGTTCAAATTATGTTACCTCAAATGTGAACTGCGCATACCCTCAAGCTCTGCCTCGTTTTTCACTGATTTGGCAAGGGTGACAGGAGAAACCTTGTAATAGACGCTAGGCCCTTCACTTTCAGCATCATGACTTTTGACTAGCGGATTATCCTTAGACGTCTCGACATTTCTGTTCTTCCCATTGGTTCCAAATTTTTTAATATTCTTATCACAAGCAGACATAAATTTGCTAACAATAGCAGCATTCACACATGAAGAGTCCAACCATAGTTTTGCCCTTTGCTCTGCCATTCTGGAAGAAAATTATAATAATTCAGTCCATGGCACAAAAAGACTTTGAAAATATATTTTTCTGAAGTTCTAGAGATGTGTGATTAATTTTCAAGTTCAGAATACATGGATGCTGGCCAAGAACTTTTCCCAGTTTATTAATTTTGAAAACAGCAACAGGAAGGCAGAGGAGATAAATGTCAATCATCTCCTTTTCTAGAAGAAAACATCTATAAATCTTCCAAACTTTGTGTCAAAAGAGAAATCAAGGAAATGGGAAGTTGTAATTCCCAAACAACAAGCTCAAAGAAACTGATGTAGAGAGTGCAAGGATAAGCAGATTAGTACACTTGAAAAGTTAAAATGACAGGAGAAAGTTCCTGAAACCAAGTTTCAGTCTCGGCAATGGTACCAATATTAGGTGTCATAATGAATCTATAATTTGATAAACAATATTCACAAAGAAACTTAAAACTCAAAAATTTACCTCTCTATTTCAGACAAGACAGTATCATATGGCCTCACTTCTACTCCAGCATTTGCAAGATGCACGATTACTTCATCAGTGACTTTGGAATTATCAACAAATAATCGAGCACTGTTACTCTCCACAATTAGGTATGCATATACCACAGGCGAATGTGGAATATCGTCTCCTCTCTGCAGGAAGAGACGGCAGTATGCACAAAACTATCAGTGAAAGCATCACAAAGCTATAAATGAAAAAGAAAAGGATCTTGGCAGTTGTGCATCATGCACAATAACGTCCATCCGTGAATGACTTAAATACAGCATAAACTAGTATACTGAGATTGTATACATTTCCAGCTCTTATAAAAAATTACCTAAACTAGTTATCTAAATGTCATAAAAAATTACCAAGTTCAACAACCAAGCAACCTCATCAAGCATGGTTACAACAAGCAAGCAACTTCATCAAAAACTAATTATCTGTGAATGACTTAAATACAGCTAGAAAAAACCAATTATCTAAATGTCATAAAAAATTACCAAGTTCAACAACCAAGCAACTTCATCAAGCATGGTTACAACAATTGCAGTACATCCAACTTCAGCAAGTCCAGCTCTCAACGAAGACAGCTTCGATGAGGCATCCACACCAGCATATTTAACATCATGCACTCTGATTGGTCTAACCGGAGGCTTGGGCCGCAATTCTCCCCACACCTTATCCACAAGATTGAAATCATACACGAAAACCAACTCATGGTTTTTCTTTGTAATCTGCTCTTTCAGCTCCTCTGCAACATCAGAAGAAAACAGAAACTGCTCCAACGTTAGTATTAATGGTAAGTTTCTCAAAGATAGTTTGGCACAAAACTACCACTTATTGAAGTATCACAAATTTTCAGATCAGTAGAAAAGTACTGCATACTGATGTTTTGTTATGATAGGAAAAAGTTTCAGTAATCCAATAATAATGTAAAGTTCATATAATTTGGTAATTTAGTGACATCATCCCTAAAATCATGGTAGATTTATACACATAAATAAAGTTCATAGCATCTATTTTATGGGTAGTTTTCTGACAGAAAATAGCCTGTCTCTACTAATTTGAAACATGGGGCATTTTCTATGACAAAAATAACGTATGGTACTTTTGTGCAAATGGCAGTTCATGATAGTTTTATAAAAAGGGATACTAGATATGAGTAGTCCAGTTTAGCAAAATGCGCTACTAAAAAAAGGAGCGGCAGTGTAGGATATTTCAATTTTGATCTTTTTAGTTATGGTATTTTTCTACAAAAAATAGTTAATAGTATTTTTCTGAAATTAACCCTTTAACTAAACCATCATCAAAAAGATCAAATCTCTCTCAATCAAAAAACTAACAGGATCAATCCCGATCCCATACTCATCATTGAAAACCTCATTAAGCCACTCCGCTATTGTCAGAACCCCCAAATTCCCACTCCGCTTCAAAACCCACTCTTTCCCCAACTCCTTCTCATCCTGAAGAAAATACCTCCCATCAGTCCAAAGTGTCGGTTTTTTCCTTCGTAACAACAGCAATGCCAGCACTCCCAGTGAATCCCAGGATATAAGCTCGGGGCTGAAAGCAGTCGGCGATGAACACGCTCTGATGAGGGCCCTGAGAGGGAATAATGTAGGCATCAAGGGAGTGAAAGGGGGGTGGGAGAATAGGTCATATAGAGGTCTGAGCTTGGGGTCAAGGGTTAGGGTTGATATTAAGGCGGTTTTTCATATCATAGATAGTTTTCTGACAATATATGATATTTTTCTCCTGAATTTTAAGTTTATAGTATTTTTTATAATAAAAACGGCAAGTAACCACTCTAATTTTGTGAAATTTACCCTAAATTTAAATAAGAAAAATCAAAGATCAAATCTTTCTATATCAAAAAACTCACATGATCAATCCCAATCCTACATCTATCATCGAAAACATCATTAAGCCACTTTGCCATTGCCGGAACCCCCAAATTCTCACTCCGCATCAAAACCCAATCTTTCCCCAGCTCCTTCTCTGCCTGCAGAGTCTACCTCCCATAAGTCCAAAGCGCAGCCTTCTCCTTCATACTAACAGCGGTCTCGGCAACCCCAGTAAACCACATAACGCTTGGCGCTGAAAACAGTCAGCAATGAACTCGCTCTGGTGAGGGTCCTAAGAGGAGATAATGCAGGCATCAAGAGAGAGAGGAGGGAGAAGAGGTCGCATAGGGATTTCAACTTGGGGTCTAGGCCCAGGGTTGAGATTGAGAGGGTTTTTTAATTCATGGATAGTTTTCTGATGTTATATTCTGGTACTTCTCTACCAATTTTATGTTTATGGTATCATTCTGTTATAAAAAGTGCAACTAACAAACGGTTCAAATTTTCTGAAATTTACCCTAAAATCAACTAACCAACATAAAAATAAATCCAATCTTTATAAATAAAAAAACTCACAGGATCAGTTCCAAACCTACACCCATCATCCAGCACCTAGTTAAGCCACTCCACCGCTGTTGAAACCGCCAAATTCCCACTCCTCATCAGAAACCACTCCTTCCCCAACTCCTTCTCTGTCTGAAGAAATTCCCCCACTCAGGCCGAAACGTAGCCTTCTCCAGGGCCAACACTCCCAGCAAATCCCACTATGAACGCTCGTCGCTGAAAACAGTCTGCAGGTGAGGGTCCTAGAAGGGATAATGTAGGCATCGAGGGAGAGAGGGGAGGGAGAAGAGGGAGCTTAGGGATTTGAGCTTGGGGTTGTGTTAGGGTTGAGATTGAGGGGGTTGTTAAATTCATGGATAGTTTTCTGAGTATATATATATAGGTTGCTTTTTCAAGTTTATGGTATTTTCTATACCAAAAGGTGCAGGTAACAGTTC